>LNAC01000012.1:6929642-6946102 GCA_002007465.1 Ailurus styani | reverse complement strand
GGCGGCGGGGGGGGGGGGGGGGGGGGCGGGGGGGGGGGGGGGGGGGGGCTGGGGCCACATCAGTAATCAAGATAAACAATAATTTAATGCTATGTTCTTAAAAAAAAATGAATGTGCAAACACTCATGATGAACAAAACAGCATTTTATTTTTATTTTTATTTGTCAAAAGGTTTTATTTATTTATTTGAGAGAAAGAGAGCACAGCTGGGGGCCGAGGGAGGGGGAGAAGCAGACTTCCCGCTGAGCAAGCAGTCTGACTCCGGGCTCGATCCCAGGACCCCAAGATCATGACCTCGGCCAAAGGCAGACACTTAACCGACTGAGCCACCCAGGTGCCCCCAAATCAGCATTTTACATAAAGATCTGAGCCTGCACCTCCAAGCACCTGTCGCCACCCTCGGCCATGTCCCACTGGATCTTGTCTTTACTTTCAACGGCGATAGCCGTACATTATGACTGAATCTCATTCTTCCCTTCCTTTGCTCCCCCTTTCCCAACCTCACCCCTCCACCCACCCCGAGATTGGCAGCAGGATGATGGAAGGGAAACATGGGATTTTGGGAGAAGTCACGGGCTTTGACGGGAGGAATTTTTGGTTAGACACCAGGGAATGATGCCAACATCAATCATGATGATTTGCTGTAAACGCTGTCACTGTTTGGGCTGGAGGAGGGACGGCTCTGACGGAACCAGTAAACACTTACTGTGCGTGCCGTGCGTGCCAGAGCCGGTGATCCTGTGTGTTTGGCCCTTTGATCATTCCAGCTGTGGTTCGGGCCGACCTCCCTCCCACTGCGACACCTCCTCTTGAGGGTGCCCGCCCCCCAGCCTCCCCTTGCTCCTGCTGTCCTGACACCATGGCTTCTCCCCTTCCCTTTGTTCAGTCCTTCAAGCCTGACGTCCCTCCACCTCCAAGAAGTCTCCCCGGACCACTAGACTTTCCTCGAGGCCGTCGCTGAATGACTAGATCCCATGCACTGAAATGTGGTTCTCAGTTGGGGTGACCTTGCTCCCAGAGGACGTTGGGTAACATCTTGGGACATTTCGGTTGTTGCTCCGAGGGTCGACTTCTAGAATCTAGTGGTAGAAGGGAGAGGTCTGAAGCGCTGCCAAACATCCCAGGCTGCTCCAGACAGCCCCCACCCCACAAAGAGCTGTGTGGCCCAGAGTGTCCAAGGTGCCCAGAAACCCAGAATCAAAACTCGCTAAGGTTTTACTGCGGCTTTTGTGAAAAGTCTCTTAGGAATCAGGTTTGCATCTTACCTCTGGGCTTTCGTGCTCTTGTGCAAGGAGTGACAGATGTTTGGAATTTGAGTCTCTTGGAGTGAGGGTTCAGCAGGGGAACGGGAGCTGGGGTGTGAGGACACTGTTCTCCTGCCTGAATCTGGAGCTAAGTGAGGCAGTCAGGAGTCAGCAGATGGGTCACAGTGTCACCTTCGTGACTGCGGAGGGCTTGGCTGCGTGATGTCACTTTGATGTGTGGCATCAGCAGGCTTCTTAATTCTGAACTCCAGAGGGAGGCCCACTTCCCCACTGGGCCCACTGAGGCAGAGTTCCCCTCATGGCTGAGAGAAGAGAAGTCTGCAGGCAGAGTGGGAATGCGGGAGGCGGTGAGCTATGGAGGCTCAATTCCTTTTTTGAAACCAGTCCATCAAGTCCCTCTTCTTCCACGGAGAGGAGGAAGGAGTGGGCAACAGGCCAGGGGCATAGGGGGCTCTCCCTCTGCAGTGACACCCGGTGGGTGGGTCAGGAAGGGTATGCCTCTGCTGTGTAACAAACATCCCCCCATGATCCGTGGCTCAAAACCGCTGAGGCTGAGTTCCTGCTCATACTGCATGTTTCTTGCAGGTGGGGGAGAGGCACTGCTCTTTTAGTAACTCAGGGGTCCAGGCTGATGGGCCCCCACATCTCAGTGACACCACCTTCGCAACACAAGCCTTTGGGGTCTGCTGCAGCAGAGGAGGAGAGAGAAATGTCTCTTGCAGGAGAGCGAGGACGAGGACTGGCCTGCCCCTCCCCGCACCCCGTCAGCCCCGGGCAAAGGTACTTCCATTCGAAAGACCAGGTGTTTGGGGCCCCCTGGGTGGCTCAGTGGCTTAAGCGTCTGACTCTTGGTTTCAGCTCAGGTTGTGATCTTTGGGTCATGAGGTCGAGCCCCGAGTTGGGCTCTGTGATTAGCGCAGAGTCTGCTTGAGACCTTCTTTCCCTCTCCCTCTGCCCCACCCCCCCTGCTCTCCCCCCTCTTGAATAAATAAATAAATCTTAAAAAGCCAAAAGACAAGGTGTCCTTAGGAAGGTGTTCTGGGGAGGCACCGCGCGTGCAGGGGGAGACAGAGCAGGTCTTCTACTAACTGAGCAGCCTGCACGAGACGGTCTCTTCCCCGACCCGTGAATGCTCCAAGAGGCCGGTGTCTCTCTGTCCTCCGTGCCTCGCACAACACCTGGCATGGATTAAGCCCACAGCCAGTGCGGTCAAAGCAGTGGACAGTCCAGCGGCTCTGATCCTTAGGTTGGGGAGGCCAGGTTTGGGGTGCTCCCCAGCCTGCTGGCATTGCACCTTATCAAGTAGTGATTTGTAATTTGTCTGGGGACGGTTCTGGGCTTGCTGCAGACCTCCTGCTCAGGCCCTGGAAGCAGAGCTGGCTGGCCGGCCGCTGATCGCAGATGTGTGCAGAAGCGCAGATAGCTCAGATTGGGCTCCAGGCCGTCATGCATATTCCACGTAATCTAGTGGAGTGATTGTTCTAAAATGTGGGTCTGAACTTGACTCTTGCCTGTTTAGAGTCTCTGTGGCCTCTTGTGGCCTGTAGGGAACACCGACCTCTGAGCCTTGGAATACTTTGTCCAGCCCTTGATCTCACTGCATTACATCTTGGGCGAGACAAAGCTGGTGGGAGGTTAGCGCCCTCATTGTCCTATGTAACTGCAAGACCCAGCTCGGGTCACCTCCTCTGTTACCCCCTCGTTTCTTGAACTCCTTGCAGGCAGAATCTATCACCCCGGATTACACAGCTCATTCTGAGAAACGACTTCTTTTCCTATCGGCCCCCTGCTTGCAGTGAGCTGCTCAAGGGTAGGTGTGCCTTGGGACCAGGGAACCCACAGCTGGCCAGGTTCTATCACGGGACAGCTCTGCCTCTCAGAGAGTTCTTTCCTCAAAGTAAGCCGGAATGTGTTTCTCAGGATTTTTTTCTCTTTGGTCCTTCTGGGGTCACACTAAATACATTTGTTCCCCTTTCTCTGTAGGTCTTTGCTTCTTCAGGAAAGCCCTCTCAGGCTCCCACTGTGTCATGAAGGTTACGATATTGAGTTCCTTTGCGAGTCTGATCCCTTTCTTCTGAATGAGCCAAGAGCTGGAACACAATACTCTTCATGTACCTTGTCCATTGCTAAGCTAAATGGGGTATCACCTCCCACATTTTAGATGCTATACTCCTATTAATATAACCCAAGAGCCGGCAGCTATTTCAGCAGCCACTGAACTCCCTGTCAAGTATCTTCCCCCTCACACATGCTGAGCCCCAACTGACCTTTCTAATGCCCTTTTGTTGCCTAAAGCTTCTGGAAAGTGGGCTTGTCTTCCTGCTTATTATCTTAAATCCAGTGCCAGACACAGGGAATCTGCTATCAGGAAGGCAACTCCAATGGTGGGATCCCTGGCGTTCAGGCCTTTTCTCTGGCCTCACAGTCTGGTGGGCATCCCTGGGTCTGGACAGAGCCCCAGGAATCCAGCTCAGTGGGTAACCTCAGTAAAGTCTTTGTCTATGTCCGGGCCTTAGCTTCCTTATCTGTAAAATGGAGAGGTTCAACTCGATCATATATATATAAAACTTTTTATTAGACTCACAGAGAGTCTCTTTGCTCGGTTTGCCCTGTGATGACATCATGTGTAAGTATGGTGCAATGTCACAACCAGGAACATTTTCAGATTCTAGCCAGATGGTGCCGGTTTGACACACACTCATTTTAATTTAATTGAAAGCCTTTTCTAGCATGTAGGAGAAAACTTCCTGCTTGCTCCTCACCAAGCTCGTGACTCATCTCCGGAGGACAAGAACCTGTCTCTGTCCATTGCAACATGCAGGAGTCTCCCTGGGCTGGGATTCGGGAGTGCTTAGAGCTCTTCAGTGCTCACGATGGAGGGGGCGATGGCTACAGGGGGGAGCAGGGAGGCCAGCTGCGGACTGACCTGACAGGCCCACAGCTGGAACTGGGTTAGAGAACAGGCCCCTCCATGTCTCCCCTGGGCCCTCCTCAGACAGAAAGTGGGAGTCCACCTGGGCGCCGGAGCCGGGGATGCTAGGAGACCATGTTCTCACTCATGCCTCCACGCCAGGTGTCAGCCCTACGTGGCGAGGCTTGCGGCCGGGCCCACACGTGGAATCCTGGAATTCCTGAAACCTGAAAGGTTGAGCACAACGCCCAGAGGTGGGTGAATTCAAAAATTTAATTTCTCCCCCAGAACTGATCCTTTTAACCAAGGTGGGAAACTCTCCCTCTGCCCATGAACACTTGACCTTGTCCGTGGGGCTGCGGGCGGCCTTCGGGGACAGTTACACCCATTCTGGAAATCAGGTGTCTGCGACACCGTGCAGACAGGCTACCGCCGAATACAGGCGTCTGAGCAGTGGTCTGATTTCTCAAGCCAGCACGCTCTAGATGGCAGGATGGTCCTTTGCAACAGCCAGAGAGCATTTTTAGAAGGCGCAGCTTGAATGCAGGGGCTGAGAAAGCAGCAAGGAGGACATTTTCGGGCCAGGTCCCTCAGAGCACAGGAGAGACTGGGAATTATCTTTCCTTTCCGACTCTCTACTTCGGCCGCATAGTCCTGTCCTGGCCACCTCGTATAGGACCTTTGCTCCTGGGATTCCTGCCCCGGGGCTCAGACCTAGCCCCGGTGTGGGGAAGCTGTAGCCACGGGAGGGGGGCCCTGGAGTCAGGGGCAGCTGCCTTCGGCGCCAGAGAACCGGCGTCCTAGGGAGCACCCCGAAGTGCTCCCAGCACCCACAGCCCAAACTAGAGGCCCAGTAAACATCTGCCTAAGGAAGGAACGCAGGTTTCGTGTTGCTACATCTGCCGATGCCCAAGGGAAGCCCGAAATGGGATTTTTGGGTGGAATTTAAATATGTGTCACCAACTCAGAAATAGTTTTTAAACACCATGTGATCTAAATTAAACACATGCACCCGCTGGATCCGTGCTTGCTCACTTGACTCTCTGCGGTCCAGGACACCTTCGGGGGCTGGCGCCCTGACCGTCGGGTGGCCGCCGCTGGCCTGCGAGGGTCTGGTGGCACAGCCCCTGCCGGCCTCTTAGATCCCGTCGGCGGGCTCCAGGAGCACTGGCTTCTTTCCCTTTCTCGAATGCATCTGGGGCTTTGCTGCTGCCCCGTGAGGACCGGCCTTTCTCCAGCAGCGTAGAAGCTGTTCTTCCCTGCGGTGCCACCCCTGCTGGGACACCCGCCTTGGCACCTGACCCACTGGCTGTGCCCTCCCCGGGGCCCCCAGCACCTGCCTGCCTGCTGCAAGAAACCCTGCGGGCTGACCATCCCCCACCTTTCCATTCCTTGACTGCCTTGTCACCAACGACCTTCTCAGTTCCTCTATTCCAGCTCCGGAGGCCATGGCCACACGGGAGATGGAATGTTCCGTGCAAACACCCTTACTCGTGGCCTCAAGCTCCTGTTTTTCTGCTCTGTGACCTTGGGGCTCCCACCACCCCTGCTCTGTAATCACATCTAAGTCTCTCCATCTCCCTCACCTCCTAGGTTCATGCCTTCTGTAATTCAGCCAGTCTCCATAGTCGGACCAGTACCCCCAGCCCCCTTGAACGATGGCTGTCCTCTGGCAAAACCCCAACCCTGGAGATCCCCCACATCTGCCTGTGTGGGGCCTGATAAGCACGGCTAGAGTAATTCGCACAACAGATTAACGCCTTCTCGCTCCAGCCGGGCCTCCGAGCTTCCCTCCCTGCCCAGCCGTCTTGTCCTCCTCAACCCTGAAACCGCTCTGACTGCCGTGAAACCGCTCTGACTGCCGTGTGCCTCACCTTCCTCGTCCGTCTTCCTCCCGGAACACACCTTTTTCCTATTTGGTTCGGCCAACTGCTTGTTCTTTGGATTCAGTACTTACAGGTCCTGTCTCTTCCTTTGAGAAACCCCCCAGACCCCTCCCCTCCCAGCTGCTCCCCCCCCGGGCGCGCTTCTCTGTGCTCAGAACACCTCCTCGGGGCACCTGGGTGGCTCAGTGGGTTAAAGCCTCTACCTTCGGCTCAGGTCATGATCTCAGGGTCCTGGGATCGAGGCCCGCATCGGGCTCTCTGCTCAGCAGGGAGCCTGCTTCCCCCTCTCTCTGCCTGCCTCTCTGCCTCCTTGTGATCTCTCTCTCTGTCAAATAAATAAATAAAATCTTAAAAAAAAAAAAAAGAACACCTCCTCACGCGTGACGGGGGCAGTTACCCTGCTCTCTGACCCTCTCCGAGCTCCTTGAAGGCAGGCTTTTCCCGGTTCACCCCTGGGTCCCCCGTAGCAAGAAGAACCCTGAAGCATTAACGTTCCATGAATACTCTTTCCTGCGAAGCGCCCGTGTGCCACCTGCGTGTCCCAGTTGTGCCTCTGCCAGGCCTCCCTCCCTCTCTCCATGCCTCCGGATTCTGCCTTCCTAAAACTCAGCTCCCCGTCGACTCCCTTCAGAACGCGTCTCCTGACAGCCCTGCAAGGAACCCACGCTTTTCCCTCTGAGCGCTCAGGGTGCTGGATACGGGGCGCTTCTGGGATGGCTTGTTTTCTTTTTTTATATTCTAATTATTCCTGCAGGTTCCTTGTGGATGGGATCCCTCGCTCTATCATCTCTGTATGTCTAGCCGTTAGCCCAGAACCTTTGGGGAGGGCACGTGGCAACGTGGCAGAGACCCTTACTGGAAGTTTCCTGTGGCTGTTGGAACAAATTAGCACAGACTCGGTGACTTGAAACAACACTTTATTGTCTTCCGTTTCTGGAGGCCAGACCTCTGAAGTCCGTCTCCGTGGGCTCAAGTCTGAATGTCAGCAGGGCTGACTCCTTCCGGAGGCTGGAGGGGAGACTCCGTCTCTATTCCTTTTCCAGCCCCTAAGGGGCGTCGGCAGCCCCTGGCTCCGGGCTCCTCCGGTCCCTCCAGCCTCCTGCTTCTGCCGTCACGTGGCCTTCTCTGACGCTCACATGGCCACTTCTCTTTTATATGGAGCTTTGTGATGACACTGGACCCCCTCAGATAATCCAGGACCATCTCCCCAGCTCACGATCCTTAGCTTAATCACACCCACGGAATCCTCGTACCAGAAAAACACGCGACAGTTTCCAGGGACGAGGTCCTGGCCCTTGGAGGAGGTGGCGGGGGGTGTGGGGGGCTCCACGTGGAGCCCAGGACAACGATATCTGTCATGTCTGAAATCACGGAGGAGGGAGCCAAGCTCCGTGACTCCCTGCTGTTTTACTTCTGCCAGAAATGTTGGAGAACGTCGGTCCTGTGGGGCAAGGACCCCGGAGGAGGTCTTCGCGGCGTGCACTGCTGATAAAGTTCCCACGCCTTGGTCCTGAAAAGCCGGCCCACGAAGACGTAGATGACCGGGTTCAGGCAGCTGTTGGTGAAGGCGAAGAAGTTGGCGTACTGCAGGCCCAGGTCTATGAAATCCTCCCAGAAGCAGCCCCGGACGGCCCGCACCTGGAAGAGGAACTCCAGGAAGGCGAAGAAGTGGTAGGGGGTCCAGCAGACCAGGAAGGCGGCCACGAGCGTGAGGATGAGTGCCCTGCTCTTGCCGCCCGCAGGGCCCCCGCAGCGCGTCCCCGGGACCCGAGGCCGCCCGCGCAGGGAGGCCAGGATGTGGCCGTTGAAGAAGAGGATGGCGCTCAGCGGCAGCAGGAAGCCCAGCACGTTCAGCTCCACCAGCCTGGCCCAGAGCCAGGCCCCGCCGGGGAGCAGCAGCACGCAGGCGCGGGAGTTGTTCAGCTCGGGCACGGCTTGGACGGAGCGAAACAGGAAGGTGGGCACGCTCAGGAGGCCGCCCAGCGTCCAGATGAGCAGGCAGGTGGCCTGGGCCCGGCGCCGCCGCCGCCGCCGCCGGCTGGCCACCGGGTGCACCAGGCCGCGGTAGCGGTCCCGGCTGATGGCCACCACCAGGAAGATGCTGATGAACAGATTGGCCTTGATGACGCCGTTGACCAGGCGGCACAGGGGGCCTCCGAAGGGCCAGTGGAAGTGGCGCGCGATGTTCTCCGCCCAGAAGGGCAAGCCCAGGACGAAGACCAGGTCGGAGGCGGCCAGGTTGGCCAGGTAGATTTCGGCCACGCTCAGGCGCCGCCGCGGGAGCAGGAAGACCGACAGCACCAAGAGGTTCCCCAGCAGGCCGCACGCGCAGATGACGGCGATGAAGGCCGGCAGCACTTGGTGCAGCAGGGCCCAGGCTTCCCGAGCGCCCTCGCAGGACGTGGCGTTGGGAGCCGAGAGCTGGCTCCGGGTCGGCGACAGGGCCTCCGGGAGGGTCTGGGAGGCCATCCACGGCGACCTGCACTGAACGGCACGTGGGGTCACTCCGGGTTCTGCCCTCGGCCGCCCGCCCCCAGGTTTGGGAAACAAAGTTGTGTTGGCACACGGCCACACCTGCTCGTTGACCTGTTGCCCAAGGCTGCTTTTGTGGGGCAGCGACAAAGGCGGTGTGGCTGGCACAACTGCAGATGTGCCATCCGGTCCCCTTGGGGAAACGTTTGCCGAGCCCTGGAATAAAGGAAAGGACGACGGCTTTGAAAACCGAGTCCAAACCCTGGTGTGGGGTACTGAGACCCACTGACTTTTCTTTTTCCCTTTCGGAAGTCAGAGCTAATCGCATCCCTCTTGTGGGATTGTGGTGACGACTGGCGGTAAGTCTACGGGGCGCTTGGCGAGGTCGCCTGGTCCGGAGGAAGTGCTCCCTGGAAGGTGCTGATTAGTCTTATTAACGACCACATTCTTGGGGCGCCTGGGTGGCTCAGTCGGTTAAGCGTCTGCCTTCGGCTCAGGTCATGATCCCGGGGTCTCTGGATCGAGTCCCGCATCAGGCTCCCTGCTCGGCGGAGAATCGTTTCTCCTCTGGTCCTCCCCCAGCCCTGCTTGTGCATGCTCTCTCTCTCTATCTTGCGTGCACGCAAATAAATAAAATCTTAAAAAAAAAAAACCAAACAAACCCAGACAACCACATTATTATTGTTAACAGTTTCGGCAAACATTTCCCGAGCACCCACTTTGTGCCAGGACTTTGCCAGGTGCCGGAGGTACAGGGAACAGGACACAGCCTCCAACCTGCGGGTTCTCACTGCCTAGAGGGGAGGCAGACATGGAGACAGTGGTCGACGACCTAAGCAAGAATCAAGAAGGGCCAGGAAGAGGTGCAGCCAGCGGGGATGCCCACCGGGGGGAGCCGAGACCAGCGGGGTGGCTGGGCTGGGGCCAAGGTGGGAGGTTTCCAGAACCAGGAGGTTTGCACCCTGGGCTTGAAAAATACAAGTCGTAAAAGGATAGCAGCTCACACTGATGAAACGGTCACTATCTACAGGCACCGTTCTAAGACTTTCACATTTTAAATGTTTTTTCATTTAATTTTCCCTACAGCTCTGTGGGGGCCGGGGACTTGCCCTCTCCATTCGACTGTTCAGAAAACAGAGCGCCGAGGGGCCGATCTCTCCTCCGCGGTCACACAGACCTAGACCACCTGATTCCAGAGCCTGGGCCTCTGTCTACTGGATCCTGCTGCACGTTTTGTCTGCACTTGGTAGATGAGGAAGGCTCCGTGGTTAACAGCCTGTCCTGGGAAACCTCAGTCCGCGCTGCCCCTTAGCCACACAGCTGGCCTGCCTCCCGCATTCCCACGCCGTTTCAAGGGAGAGGGATACGGTGGGAAGGAAGTGGACCAGGCCTCCCATCCCTCTGGAACCACACAGAAAGAAGGGACCGCATCCTGTACTCATGGGTTGGTGGGCACCTGCCAGCAAAGCTGGCCACAGCCGGCTCAGGGGACCCACGTGGTCCCATTCACACAGCGCGCAGCTGTCTGCACCATGGAACTTCTGGGGCTTCACCCCTAAAAATCCTACCCCCACCCCGGATGAGTTAATATATGCAAAGTGCTTAAAATGGTTCCTGGCTTTTCATAGGCACTCTGTAACTGTTAACTCTTGTTATCATCATTGCTGTTACTTAGTGATGCTTGAGGTCCCTTCCACTGGGCAGGGCCTCACAGTATCTCATAGGAGATACTGTGTAAGAGAGAACCAATCTTGGAAGAGTCTGTTTGGCTGTGTGACCTTGGACAATCACTTGGTGCCTCTGAGCCCAACTTTCCTTACGTGAGGACGCAACGTCCGTCAAGTTTTGACACTGTTGGCAACTCACACACTGTGCCAATTCACACTGAGGTACAATTCACCAGTTCCTCCATGCATTTATCTACTGAACTGGTATTTATTGAGCACCAACTGTATCCCTGGCACTGTTCTAGGTATTTGGGACAGAACAGTGAATTGAACTGGCAAAACTCCATGCCCTCAGGGCGCTTCTAGCCTAGTGGGAGGAGAGAGCCACCACGAAGAGCAGACTGAATAAATGTGTTAGCTGAGGAGTGGTAGCAGGGAGGGTGGGGAAGATAAGATGGAATCAGCTTCTAGATTTGTATTGGATGTGGTACCTAATGATTTTCAACTGGATGCAGGTTGTGAGAAAGGCAGGATTGGATGTTGCCAAGAAATATGAAGTTGCCATCGACTGAAACGGAGGTCACAGACCGAAGACAGGCAGGATTTTTTGAGTGGTGGTGGGGATCAGGAGTTCACTCTTGGACATGTCAAGGTTACGATGTCTATTGGACCCCAAGTGAGGGCTTCTAGGAGTCACCTAGATAATCAAGTCTGGTGTTCAGTGACGAGGTCTGATACAGGGGTTTGTAAGTGGGAACTGTGATTACCTAGATGGTGTTTAAAGCCGCAAGACTGGATGAAATCACCAAGAGAAAGTGTAGACAGAGAAGAGAACAAGGTGCCTGGCCACCAGGGGGCAGGTGAGTGGGAAACAGAGGGAATTATGGGTTGGGGGGCTGTGGAGTATCTGTGGGACGTGGCAGCTCTGACCCAGAGCATGCGGAAGAGTCAGGATACTCCTGTTTTGTCATTTCCTGCAGGGCATAAATCCACAACTAAATACTTGTTTTGTTACTTGGAAATACTTAAAGAAAAATTTTTTTATGGAAATGCTTTTTTTTAAAATTCTTTTTTAAGTAGGCTCCACGCCCAACCTGGGGCTCAAACTCACGACCTTGAGATTGATTCCATGTTCTACTGACTAAGCCAGCCAGGTGCCCCTGGAAATACTTTTAAATTTTGCGATGTGCCCTTTCTGGCAGTGTTGAGCTCAAAACTGCAAGCAATGAAGACTTAAGTAGCAAGCTTCTGTTTCTCAAGGAAGTTGGTGATGAAAGTGCAGGTTGCACAGAATGTTTGCCGATGTTGACATCACGGTGGGGCTGCAGCGATTTCGCTGACCCAAGAATACCTAAGACACAAAAGCTGCTATTTTAGAAGTAAGTGCTTTTAAAAGATCTGCCCTAAGACACAGATCTCACCTATGGAAAAACATGGCTTTTCAACTTAGGCCAAGCAGCTGTTCTGCAAATTAATTCAGCTGATTATTGGTTCCAGGTTTTCTCCTAGACAAACTTCTGGAAGTTCAGCCTGGCTGAACGGAACAAAGGACTTCCAGGGAATGCTATTTTAAATTCAGTCTAAATTGTTTACATTGGAAATAGAGTTATATTTTTGTGATGGGAATGCAAAGACAGATTTTCCTGGGGCATGGTGTCATGGTAACAGTTATGCTCTTACTAAATAAGAGACCAATGAAGCAGAAATGTACTTGAACAGGCCTCAGTGCACACAACGTTTATAATTGCATGCAAATAAGTGTCAGTATTTTACCAATTGAAATGGAGAGGACAGTTGACAAAATTTAGAAAATTTAAAGATGTATGCACAGAGTTAGTGAACCACAAGCTTCTCGTAGTGAAGTTGACGGTGAATTAAAAAAAAGAAAACCTTCAGCACATATTTCTTTTCTTTGCTGCCCATCAGCCATCAATTTTACAAGACCTTGAGCCTAAATGCCTGAGAGGGTTACTAAGCTGTTTGTTAAAGGAGAGCTCTAAATGTTTTTGAATTTTATTCCAAATCAATTGGAGGAAATCTTTCATCAAGTAGTTCAAAGAACAGAGCTCCAAACATCTGCTTTTGAGTGTCTAGCAGATTGTAACGATAGAAAACGAAGCTATTATGTAGAAAATAACGGAAATGTGTTGCAAAAAGGAAGAAAGGATTAAATCAGAGAATAAAAGTTCCCTGGCACACAAGATTTAACTTTAAAATTCCATGGTGAGCTTTGGACTATTTCAGTTTGTGGGAAGAATCTTTTCAACTGGTTAAGTTCATTTTCGGTACAGAAAATGAGACGAAATTGGGAAAACCTATGATTCAAGACATCTGAGCTTGCCAAAGCATTTAAAAATTGTAACTACAACTGATTTGTAGAGTTGAACCAGGTAAAAATATTTGTGGAAGAAAGCTATTTTGAACTACGGCATAAAGGCAACACCTGTGAAAATATCTGGACTAAAATATTTATATCATTTTATGTGCAAAGAGTCAGACTTAAGAATAGCCCCTTTGGCACCTCCCCCAGCCACATTTTCTTAAATAAATATATTCTAGTCTAAGAGAAGGATCAACGGAAGGTGCTAATTTAAATTTATTAACTGTAACATTTGAAGGCAAAGATTTCAGCAATTATATGGAACAATTAAAAATAGTAAGACCAGGCGGAAAGAAAAAGTCATTCTCTGGGAAAATGCTATGGACACACCTGAATCAGGCACAGATCATAGCCTGAGGATGTGTACCCAAACTGGTTCATACTGCTCAAGTTCTTTTTCAATGTTCAGCTCAGTAACATAAAAACTTTTATTTTGCCTTCATGTATGTGGGTGTATATATGTACTTAGAGATGTAACAATTTTTGAAAACAATTTTTTTTAACTAAAACTACTTTATAACGCCATCATGGTAATATGGCCCATCTGTTACCGTGTGTGTGTATATAGAGAAAGTTAAATACATCATTTTTTGGAAAACAGCTTTGGATGAGAGCTGCTGTATGAGTCCACTGCTGTAATAGAGCCAATTGGTTGTTTGAAGTGACCCAGTTTGTGGGGACTCGTTTCGGCGGCCGCAGGGAGCCCGTATACCCAGCAGACCTGATTTCTCAGGTGCCCAGGGGGCCCCCCAGCACCCCGGTGTACTCTGTACACATCTGTACAGCTGCGTCCTGACACTGTCATGGGGCCTCACACCATGCCTTCCTGTGTCCTTCTCTGCGCATGGGGACCAAGTTCTACCTGCCAAAGAAAACCCGCTCGACAGCTTTGTCTCGGCCCCAGGCCTCCCTGATGCTGGGGCTGGAGGGAGACCTGGCTGCCCAGGTCCGAGCCTCTTCATCTGCAGAGGGTCCAAGACCCCGCTGGGCTCTCCCGAACTTGATCTTGATGGCAGAGCTGCATGAGCAGTCATAGAGTTGTGCCCATGGTACAGATGAACAAACTGAGGCACAGATACGACACTAGGGACTGGAGGAAGGGGCCGTGAGCCAAGAGACACAGGAAGCCTCTCAAAGGTGGAGAAAGCAAGGAATGGATTCTCCCCTGGAGCCTCCAGAAGGGACACAGGCTGCCAACACCTTGACTTCTGCCCAGTGTGATGGATGTTGAACACCTGATTTCCAGAACTTAGGACAGTAAATTGGTGTTGTTTTAAGCCACTAGGTTTATGCTAATATATTACAGCAGCCATAGGAAACTCCTCCGGGGGGGGAGGGGGGTAAGGCTTCACCCTACCTGGAAAATCAGGGACTGCTTCCCAAGCCACAGGCTGAGACCTCTGATGTCAGCTTGCATCTGATTGGTTCATCCCACACTGTTCTCCATCCCACATCCCGCAGCCTCTGTCTGCTCGAGATGGGCTCATTACTTTTTGTTTTTAAAGGCTTATTTTATTTTAAAGATTTTATTTGTTTATTTGACAGAGAGAGCAAGCGTGCACACACAAGCAGGGGGAGTGGCAGGTAGAGGGAGAGGGAGAAGCAGGCTCCCCACTGAGCAGGGAGCCCGATGTGGGCCTCGATCCCAGGACCTCAGCATCACAACCCGAGCCCAAGGCAACGCTCAACCGACTGAGCCACCCAGGGACCCTAGAATTACGTTTCAAAAAACCACATACTTAAAGAAAACTGAAAATTCTGCCAATGTTTAGTTATAAAGGGAAGCTTTTCTTGTTTATTTTTTTTTCTAAGAGACATAGATCTCCTCTTACATGTCACTCTCACGAGAGAGAAAATAAAAGGTGGTCATTTACTTACCCAGGAAAGGCAAGAGCTCACAACTTCAGCCGGCTTTCCCGATGATGATAGCAGCCTTCAGAGGTGTGTTCCAAGCTGGAAGCCCCATGGAAATAGTACAGCCTTGAATTACACAACCTCCCCTCCGATGAGGTCACTGGAGCGACTGTGGAAGAAAGTGAGTCTGTCAATGGAAGAAGCAAGCTGGGGTTTAAAAGGAAAACTGCTCTGGATTTTGGGGCTGGCGAGAGACAACTCAGCGCCCAGCCCCTTTCTTACATTGGTGATATCTGGGGAGGCCCGTGACGACCCAGGAGTGGTATGTTGGCCAATGTGCGCTTAAAATGCATCTTGGCCTCCTTCTGAGTCCCCGTGAGCCTCAGTGGACGTTGAGTAATGTTAGCCCATTTACCACGGGGTCCTGCCTGCCTGAGGTTTTGCAATGGCTTTCCTTAAATGCCTCCTTCTGAATTTCGGCCCTGAAGGATCCATGGCCAAGAATCCATTAATGTGGAGGCCACTAAACAAACAGTGAGCTGGGAAAAGTTTGACTCATGCGGTGTCCGGAGTTGAGTAAGATCAGATGCACTTTTCCTGGTCACCCCTGGCAGCTCCGAGGACCATTCTTCAATGTACGTTGCCTCTGTCAACTTGAACTACTCAAGACCTCGTGTTCAGACTGTAAGACATCTCTGGCTTTCTTTGAGAGTCAAGTCTCAAGAGCCTTTAACTGCAACGCTCCTTATCTTCCCCCTTAGAAAATTAAGACGTTTCAGACTCCCTCCCTAAACACAGGAGAACGCGTCCATGCCAGGGCTTAAATTCTGGCTTCTGGAGAGGTAATCCCCAAACCCCAGGGCCCCAGCCCTCCCCACACCTTAGTCCTGCCTCTCGGCTGCTCCCTGGCCCCTCTGGATGTGACCTCGCACCCACCCTCTCTGGGGCAGACAATGTCCCCTTCGTCCTCAGAATCTGGCCTTCTCTCTTTCCTTTCTCTGTACTGACACCTCGGTGGGGACACCGGCACTTTAGAATTTTCCAGCAATTTTCTCCTGTCGCTAGACATATTAAAATCATGGAAGCAGAAAACAAAGAAGAAGACTCCAAGACTCAGTAGCTCATGAGTATTTTAGGGAGGAAAGTGGGATTCGTCTTTGGGAATGCTGCTTTCCATCAGGGGAGACCTGGGATTTTTTTAGTAACAGGGATGTTAGGTGAGTGTCGGCCGTTGTTTGGGGGAGATTTTCATCAGAGAGAGGCTCTAAGCCCCAGTTCTTCCTGATTAGTAATGAAGATTGGGGTGTCCCCAGAGGAAACCCCTTCCAGAAAGCAGCTGCCTTTTCCGCCTTCCCATATGCATTTAGACTGGACTGTATCTGTTCTGTGGGATGCCTTCCTGCCCGGGCCCTGAGACCAGGTCTGGGGTCCGTCCGACCCTGGCCCTGTGCACGTGGGGCAGGGGACGGCCCATGAGGACAAGGGGCCTGTGTGTGGCAGGGCCCCGTGGCTCGCTTGCCGTAGGGAAGCTGGGCTTCGGGAGATGACTCCACCACAGCCCTGCCAAAGCCGTGCGGCCCTGCCCGGGGGTGGGATGGAATGTTCTTTTAAGAAAATGGATGTTCCCAGAATAGAGAGCCCAGAAATGGACCCTCAACTCTATGGTCAACTAATCTTCGACAAAGCAGGAAAGAATGTCCAGTGGGAAAAAGATAGTCTTTTCAACAAATGGTGTTGGGAAAACTGGACAGCCACATGCAGAAGATTGAAACTGGATCATTTCCTTACACCACACACAAAAATAGACTCAAAATGGATGAAAGACCTCAGTGTGAGACAGGAATCCATCAAAATCCTTGAGGAGAACACAGGCAGCAACCTCTTCGACCTCAACTGCAGCAACTTCTTCCTAGGAACATCACCAAAGGCAAGGGAAGCAAGGGCAAAAATGAACTATTGGGACTTCATCAAGATTAAAAGCTTTTGCACAGCAAAGGAAACAGTCAACAAAACCAAAAGACAACT
>LNAC01000012.1:6883657-6929358 GCA_002007465.1 Ailurus styani | reverse complement strand
GGCGAGGGTGCGGAGAAAGGGGAACCCTCCTACACTGTTGGTGGGAATGCAAGCTGGTGCAGCCACTCTGGAAAACAGTATGGAGGTTCTTCAAAAAGTTGAAAATAGAGCTACCCTACGACCCAGCAATTGCACTACTGGGTATTTACCCTAAAGATACAAAGGTAGTGATCCTCAGGGGCACATGAACCTGAATGTTTATAGCAGCAATGTCCACGATAGCCCAACTATGGAAAGAACCTAGGTGTCCATCAACAGATGAATGGATAAAGAAGATGTGGTATATATATACAATGGAATATTATGCAGCTATCAAAAGAAACGAAATCTTGCCNACGTGGATGGAGCTAGAGGGTATTATGCTGAGCGAAATAAGTCAATCAGAGAAAGATAATTATCATACGATCTCTCTGATATGAGGAACTTGAGGGACAGGGTGGGAGGTCGTGGGGAGTAGGGAGGGAAAAATAATGAAACAAGATGGGATCGGGAAGGAGACAAACCATAAGAGACTCTTTTTTTTTTTTTAAAGATTTTATTTATTCATTTGACACAGAGAGAGAGATCACAAGTAGGCAGAGAGAGAGGAGAGAGGAGGAAGCAGGCTCCCTGCTGAGCAGAGAGCCTGATGTGGGCCTCGATCCCAGGACCCTGGGATCATGACCTGAGCCGAAGGCAGTGGCTTCAACCCACTGAGCCACCCAGGCGCCCCATAAGAGACTCTTAATCTCACAAAACAAACTGAGGATTACTGGGGGTGGGAGGGTAGGGATAGGGTGGATGGGTTATGGACATTGGGGAGGGTTTGTGCTAAGGTGAGTGCTGTGAAAGGTGTAAGCCTGAAGATTCACAGACCTGTATCTCTGGGGCAAATAATAATAAAAAAATTTTTTAAAAAAAGGAAATTCAAATCAAACACACAATAAATTATGACTTTGTACCCACACACACAAAAAAATGTATGGTCCCTCTGTTGCTCACTCAGAGTGACAAGTGGGAAGTGGGCCTTGGCCCCAGGGAGGAGAGAGGGTCCCTGTACTTCTGGGGCGGTCGGGAGGGGGGCCTGATGTGGGGGCACTGAGGACACGGCGAGCAAGCCCCAAGTCTGTGGGGGGAGGGGCCGGATTTCCCAGGGCTGAGGGCACATGAGGGAGCCTCCCACATAGGAAGACCCCTATAACCCTCAGGGGAGGCCCGGAGTGGGAGGCCGGTCCTCTGGGTCCTGGGGCACGTGGGGGCGTGTGTAGGGAGGAGAGGGCCACAAAGAGGCGAGAAGGGGTGGCGGGCAGGGGGCCCAGGACGGCCATCTGCAAACAGAGGACAGCCTGTCCGGCTCGGTGGGACAGGTCCGCCCTCCTGGACTGTCCCTGAGGCGAGCGCTGGGGACGCGGGGCGGCTGTGTGTCCTGAGCTGTGCGTGGGCCTGGGCTGTGCTCGATGCGTATTCACGGGAGGTGGGCTAGAGTCTGAGGGACTTGGACACTCACAGGCCACAGTCCCCACCGTGACATACACAGTTCTCCGGTCGCTAAACCCCGGAGCCACCCTGTCTCCTCTCCTGGTCACATCGAGCAACTTCTGCGAGGACACTTCACTGGGGACATCTCTGCAGGTAACTTCTAGAACCCGAACATCTTCAGGGTTCCTGCTCAGCCCCCCACCCCATTACACGTGCGGTCCCTACTATTAACTCGACTTGTAGACGCAGGAAAGAAACCAAAGCTGGGCTCCTTCTGGCCAGAACGGAAGGCCAGCGAGTCCTCTGTCCCCTGCGACTAAGCCTTCCTTGTGTCACCGGTGTTAGGCTCTCATGCAGCAGACACGGCCACGACCTGGAACTCCTGACAAATCTTGCTTTCTCACTCTTGTCCCTCCGTCGATGCCTGTGCTAGATTATTATTCCAGAGCCCCTGGATGTCATCATTTCACAGGAGCACACCGCAGCCCTGGGGATTCACGGAGTCCACGGTCCTGCTCTAACACTCAGAGCCACCCCCTGACCCTGGGTCTTCCGCTGCGGCCGAGGGCTGACAGGTGCACCGGGCCTGCGTTGTCCGCCAATCGTGCAAACGCTGATATAGAAGAGCCCAGAGTGGGTGGGCACAGAGGGGCCAGAAGGAGGCGTTGGATGGAAGGGGGGTAAAAATACAATCCTAAAGTTTGTAGGTTTCCCAAAGCACAAAGCCCTGGAAATCGACAGGGTGACAATTCCAGGCTTGAGTGTGTCCCGGGCAGCTCTGAGCACTGCCGTGGCCTGAGCTGATGGCCCTTTAAAAGGGAAGGGCTCTGGGCCATGGAGGAGGCTCAGCCGTGAAGCATCTGCCTTGGGCTCAGGTCATGATCCCGGGGTCCTGGGATCGAGCCCCACATCGGGCTCCTTGCTCATCAGGGAGCCTGCTTCTCCCTCACCCACTCCCCCTGCTTGGGTTCCTTCTCTCGCTGTGTCTTTGTCAAATACATAAAATCTAAAAACAAACAAACTCATAAAAAAAAAACAAGTGAGGGGCTTCGGACTCTGGCCACTCAGCAGAAAACGCTCTGCTGGGCCAAGGGCTCCAAAGACCAGGAGGGTTTAAAAATGGCCACATTAAACTCTGTCTCTGTGTCAGCTTTGCTCTGGGAGAGGTTGTCTCACCTGGACGGGGTGGGGGTGGGGGGCTCCACAGACCCTCCTTTGAGGGGAGTTGGGAGAAGCCCGTGAGCTAACACAGCGGGGGCCTGGAAGGTTCTGGAAGCCTCTCCAGGGGCAACATGTGGAAAGGACATTTTCCACACGTCCCACGTGGGGATGCTCAGCCTCGTTCCACTATGTTCAAAAGCCTTAGTCTGACCGTGTGGTGTCTCTGCTGGAAATCCTCTGCTCCCATCTCAGGCACAGGAAGGCACTAAGACTTTTCTGGGACACAGCCGGCTGCCTTTTCTGGGAGTCCTTGTCATGGTCCCCACCTGCTCCTCCATTGGCTATCCTGGTCCCTTTGCTCTGTTTCGAACATGCCACCTCTTCTCCCACCTCAGGACCTTTGCACTGGCTGTTCCCTGTGCCTGGAGCACCCTTGCCATAGACTACCCCATGCCTCAGGTCCTCCTGATCCCCACGAATCCCCCTTATCGGAGAGCCCTTCCCTCAAATAACCTCTCCTCCCTTCCCCAGCTTCACTGTTTGTCATAACCGATGTCATCACCCGGATTTGTGGCTTGGTTTTTACTTCCCGTCTCTCCCCCTAGAGCATGAGCTCCACCGGGCAAGGGGTTTATCTCTTTTGATTAGAGTCATAGTCCAAACTCCTACAACAGAGCTCAACAAATATTTGCTGAATGACTTCATAACCCTATTTATTTATATATCAGAATATCAATAATTTGTCTCTGCGTCAACACACAGTCCCAAACCCCTTATCGCACTGGGTCCCTTGTGGGCACTGGGAAGACACAGATGAACCAATCCCTTTCCCTGGCCCCTTGTGGGCCTCTGGGTCCATCTGAGGACAAAGACCCACAGTGACTGTATGGAGTGGAATGCAGAGTGAGGATGAAGAGCCAAGGGTGTGTCCGAGTATGAGGACCTAAAGAATTTCATTCTGCTTGAGGCCAAGTCTGGAAAGAATTATAGTGGAGGGATATTTGAGCTGGGTTTTGAGAGATGAATAGGAGTCTGGAAGGAAGGCAAGCTGAGAAAAGCATTGTAGGTTGAAGGTTTATCATGCATACGTACACAGACATGTTTGTGGGAGGCTTCCTGAGAACCTGGAGTGAGAAAGCTCAGGCTCAAGCCTCCGACAGCATTTACTCATTTTTTCTGGGTACCACTCAGCCCCTACCCTTGGGCAGGCCCTGTGCGGGTATGCCCCCAAATGCTCTTGTTTTGGTGTAGCAAAGAGAATGAAACAGTTTTGGATCAGACTGAGGAGTTCTCTGACAACACAGATACCCACCCCCATCCCATTGTTGGGGGGACAGAGCTGGGGGACCCTGGCAGTCCTGGGGAGACTCTGACCCAGTTTTTTCATCTGGGAGTGAATGTGCCCTGCCTACTTTGTGAGCTGTTGTGAAGATCAAACAGATCCGTGGAAAATGTTGATAATGCATCAGTATTGTGTCATATGGATGCTCACAGCTAAGGGGAATGTGCGTATGCATTTTCTCAGTTTTACGACACATCTCTGATATGTCTCTCCAGAGAAACCAAACCAATAGGATATCTACCTATTCCTATCTATCTGTCTATCTATCTATCTATCTATCTATCTATCTATCTATCTATCTATCTTTCAAGATATTTATTTCAAGGAGTTAGTTCACGTGCTTGCAGGGGCTGGCTGGTCAAAATGCACAGGGAAGACCAGAGAACTAGAAACTCAGGTCGGAGCTCATGCTGCAGGCTTGAGACAGAATTTCTTTTTCTCTGGAAACCTCAGTGTTTGTTCTCAAGTCGTTCAACTGCTCACATGAGGCCCATGCACATTATGGAGGGTCATCTCCTTTACTGAAAGTCGATGGATGGCAGATGTTCACCACAGCTACAAATGACCTTCACAACAACACCTGGGTTCGTGTTTGGTTGAATAACCAGGTGCTGGAGCCCAGCCAAGCTGACATTTAAGACTCACCATCTGGATGGCATTTAGAGCCATGACCCTGGCTGGAACTAGTAAGGGGGTCCATGTAGAGAGATGAGGGGAGGGCTTAGGGTTGAAGCATGAGGAACTCCAACATTTAGATGTCGGGTGGAGAAGGAGGTACGGGGCAAGGAGAGCAGAAACAGCAGCCGGTGGAAGACAGGTTCTGTGCCGACCACGTCTGGGAGACCCTGGGTTAGACCAAGCAGAGAGGAGCATGCCTCTTTCTTGCAGGACTTCTCAGGGCCTTTAATACACATCCGTGCAATGGGCAGCCCCACGAGGAAGATGCAGTAGTTGCAGTTCTCAGACTTATTTGACCAATCGGGAGCTAGGTTTTTGTTTTTGTTTTTTTAATTTTTTGTTTTTGTTTTTGAGAAACTTTGGGGAAAATCTGCAAAAGTAAATAATGGCATTGACATAGTTTCAAGATCAGAAGGTGAGCTCTGTAGTTCCAGGAGAAACTGATATTAGAACAGAATTGAAGAGAAAGCTTTCGGGCCGTTGATGGGGTGGGGGTGCTGAGGACCAGGGGTCCCAATGACAGGGTCTTTTCTTCCTCGTGGAGCGAGGACAGGGCTCAGACCGCCCCGAAAGGCCATTCGGCCATCAGGATGCCGTGGTCTCAGGGCGGCGGGGGGACAAGTACTTTGGGGGAGAATCTGACTCGGGAGCGAGGCCTGGGTCTTCAGGTCGGGTCTGGAATTGGGAGGGGTTGGGGGCCGGCCTGGGCAGCAGAGCTTGAATCTCAGCCCCCTCCTTGTGGCGTCAGGGGAACTGAACCACTTTCTCTGCCACCTCCTGAGGCCTCAGTTTCTCAGTCTGTGAGAGGGGTCCCTTCTCTGAGTTTGGGGACCAGGTGAGACATGGGGGTGACACCACCGGTCCCTGGTCAGCGGCCGACGGGAGCTGGCCTGGTATGGCTTTGCTCTTGCGTAAGGAGGGGTTACGTGAGCTGTCCTCCGTCTTGGCCAGAACCCCAGGGAGGAAACCGGCAGACATGGCTGGCCCTCCGAAGGTGACTCAGTGTGGAGGGGGTGCCCAGAGGAGCCCCAGCCCTGTCTTGGGTCACCCTGTGGGGCTGTCCATAAACAACCTTCCACCAGGGTAAGCTCGGTGGCCGGGCCGCCTGGGAGCCAGGAGCCGGGCCCTGTGGCCTCTTCTTCGCCTGGCCTGAGCTGCCCGGAATCAGCCTGCCTTTGGGGCCGAGGGAAAGAAGACGCAACAGGGTGGCCCTGGTCCTGGGCCAGCAGGTCTGCAGTGCCTGGGTTGGCCCCTAACATCTCAGGATCTTGGGAAAGGCCTCAGGATCCTCCTTTTGGAAAACTCTCTGAAGTTCTGTACAATGGTCTCTCCTGCTCTTTCTTCGGGAAACTTCGGTCACCAGCGAGACTCGCCAGCCCTCAGGAGACCCGAAGGAAGCCTGTGGTGGACTCCTGCGTGCTGGGGACAGGGGTCTGTGTGGACCGCGGTGGGGAGCACGTCCTCAGAACCGGGAACACGGCTGTGGCCATCTCCTCGGGCTGCAAACAGCACAGATGGGGGGCCTGTGAGGGGTTGGTTAAAACAGTGGAAATCGACTCTCTCACAGTTCAGGAGACCAGAAGTCCAAGATCGAGGTGTCGTTCCTCCTGGAGTCTGAGGGGGAGTCTCCTCTATGGCTCTTTCCTGGCTTCGGGACGTTCCGGGGAATCTTTGGTGTTCCTTGGCTTTTGGAAGCAGCCCTCCAAACTCTGCCTCTATCTCCTGATGGTCTCTGTCTCTGTGTGTCTCTCCTCTTCTTATGAGGACCCTCTTCTTGTAAGGACTCCTCATTGGACACAGGGCACACCATGATCCAGTATGACCGTATCCTTACTTAATGACTTCGGTCAAGACCCTATTCCCAAGTAAGATCTTCTTCTGAGGTCCCATGTGGATGTGCATTTGTGGGGTGAGGGAACCCTATTTAGCCCATGAGAACACTTTGATCTGTCTTACTCTTCAAAGCACCCGGATTCTCATGTTATAGGCAAGAAAACAGAAACTCAGAGAACTTAACTGGCTTTGTCCAAATTTCCATGGCCAGGAGCTGCAGAGCTGGGCTGGGAACCAGGATCTTGGCTCCAAGGGGGGTCCCTGTCATGCAGCCCCCTTTTCAGAGTCACTCGCTCTGGGTGAGATAGGCATACTTATTGGGTTGCTCACCCATTTTACAGATGACAAAACAGAGGCCAAAGGCCATGGAGGGGTGGTTTGCTGAGATCACATGGTGAGTTAGTGGCATGGTAGGGACTCAAGGCCTGGCCTCCCAAGGTCTTCCCTTCCAGTTAAATATTCCATCTCAGCATAAGTCCCGTGAAAGAAGCCAGCCACAAAAGGAACATGGTGTGTGATTCTGTCCATATGAAATGCCCAGAAGACACAAGTCTGGAGACAGAAGGGAGGTCAGTGGCTCCCGAGGCTGTGGGGAGGGCGGGATGGGGGATTTCACTTTTCGGTGATGAATGTGTTCTGGAATCAGAGAACAGTGACCATCACACAGCTCCAAGAATAAACTAAAAGCCACTGGAATGGGTAAACTGTCTGGCCTGTGAATCATAGCTCAATAAAGCTGCCACGGAGAATATCTCCGGGTCAGGCGTCAGCCACCAGCCCCTGGGGAGGCCATTCTGCCAAAGGCAAGTGCTCACAAGACCGACAAGATGCGGTCTGTTGATGAGGGTACACACAGCCCCAGTGCTGGCTCAGGAGCTCTTCACGCAGGGGGGGGCGCCTGGAGGGCTTTCCTGGTGACAAGAATCCTAACCCCTGGCTAAGGCTCGAGCCCGCCAAGACCAGGTGGGCTTCCCAAGCCCTCTCCTGAGGAACTGTGTGGCCTTGGCCAGTTACTCCCCTCCTGGGTCTCAGTTCCCACATCAGGAACCGGTGAGCACCCGCCTCCCCGAGTGGTCATGAGGGTCAAGTCTGAACAGGGGTCAGCAGACAGTGGGACATTGTCACGGGGCCGTTTGACCTCAGCCAAAACCAACCAACAAACCATTAGGCTTCAAGCCAATGCCATTGCCCAGCCGTGACCTCCTTGCTCACTCCGGATCCCCGTATCCTCCAGGGCTTGGTGAGAGTTCAGAACTACACGAAGCTCTGTCATGGGCTCAGGGGCTGAGTGACGAAGAGACAGCAGAGCACGCTGCTGGGGGCTGCTAATCGAGGCTCACCATGCACACTGTGAAGACTGCGTTAGTGGCTTCATACATCAACGACAGCCCCCATCACTAGCGTTCGGTCCCCCCAGGTCACTGAGGATCAGTTTGCACCTCTGCACCAGGTCCTCACCCACTCAGCCCCGGGGAAAACTCGGGGGCTGGGCAGCCAGCCAGGCTTCTCCCCATCACACCAGCTTGCTGGGGCCACAGAGGGTCAAGAGGGGAGAGGCCACTCATGTCGCCTGGCTGGGTGGAGGGAGGTGGCAGCGAGGATCTCTCATCCTATTTCCACCTGCCCAGAGGCCGGCTCACAGTCCCAGCCAGGTGGTTTCTTTCCGAGCGCAGGCTTCCTGGAGTCAGGCTCCCATCCGTGAACCAAGTTCCTTGAAGGAGTGAGCTCCCTAGGGCAACTGCGGGCCACTTTCTCCAAGCTCAGAGCTGCTGGGGAGGGAGGGGTGCAGGCTGAGTGGGAAGGGTAAGCACTGGAGGGGGGAATGGAAAATCTCCCAGACTCGGTCCAGTTGTGGCCACTAGGGCCCGAGGGTAGAGAATGAGCCAGGAGGTAGATAGAGGGAAAGAGACAAGCCAGGGCTGGCTCAGCATGTGTCTTACAGACAACATTATGGATGGGGAAGTTTATCCCAAGACTGGTGGAAGACTATTGCAGGATTTCTCATTAGAGACTGTGGTCATCACCCTCCCCATCTCTGTCACAGTCGTCATCACCATCATGGCGGCCCTCATGGGTCCAGTGCCAACTCTGTACCAGGCACTGTGCTAAACACTCTCTATGTGAATCCTGTTAACAGTTCTATGGGGTAGATCACATTATTACCCCCATTTCACAGACAAGACTCAGAAACAATAAGTGAGATGTTCAAGACCACACAACAAATAAGAGTCCTGGCCAGAACCAGAAGTGGAATCTAGGTCTGCCTGATTCCAAATCCTTGGCTCCTAAACACTGGTCTTTGGGTTTATAGCCCCTCTAAAGTTGTATTTTTTTTAAAGATTTTATTTATTTATTTGACACAGAGAGAGAGATCAGATCACAAGTAGGCAGAGAGGCAGGCAGAGAGAGAGGAGGAAGCAGGCTCCCCGCTGAGCAGCGAGCCCGATGCGGGCCTCCATCCCAGGACCCTGAGATCATGGACCTGAGCCGAAGGCAGAGGCTTTAACCCACTGAGCCACCCAGGCGCCCTCTAAAGTTGTATTTGCATTAGAACACGTTCTTTGCTGCAGAGCGAGGACTAAGAATTAGCAGATGGTGGTGGTCAGAATCAGAGATGGGGAGAGCAATAGCAGACGGTGGTTAGGCAAGGGAAGAAGCACATAGGTCCAGGAAACCCTTATGTGGACTCTAAAAAGAGGGGCTGGTTCACTGGTTGGAAGGAATGAAGGAGAGGGTGCATTTACCAAGAAGCCCCACGTTTCTGGCATGGTTGGAGGGGTAGACAGAGTAGGGCCATATCTGCAGACACAGAATACAAGTATTCTTTAATGAATGAGTGAATGAATAATGAATAATAAAGAAGTCCCCCCAAATGAAGTGGATAATGAGTTCCCCATCACTGGGATTATGCAAGCAGTGGCTAGACAACTGTTTAATCTAGACATTATAGAAGACACTCTTAATTTGAAGGGGAGGTCAAAAGGAAGGTACTCAATAAATACATTGCATGCATAAGTGATTGAATCACTGCCATCCCTATGATTCTAGGTCCTCATGTGGTCCCACCAGTACCTAATGCGAGCTTGGTGATGAGTTACCACTATAAGGGTGTAGGAGGGGGAAAGTATCAAACTACATTTTCTTACATTTCTGATTCAGTATATTTTAGAGCCTACATTTTATTATTCTATTTTATTTTTTAAAGATTTTATTTATTATTTATTTGACACAGTGAGAGAGGGAACACAAGCAGGGGGAGTGGGAGAGGGAGAAGCAGGCTTCCCGCTGAGCAGGGAGCCCCATGTGGGGCTCAATCCCAGCAGCCTGGGATCATGACCTGAGCTGAAGGCAGCTTAACCCACTGAGCCACCCAGGCACCTCTAGAGCCTACATTTTAATACATACATGTAAGTTTACATATTGGATATGTATAATCAAAATTCCTTTACTTAGAGGGATACACAATCGCAGAAACTTGGGCACTACTGTTCAGAAGGACAGAAGCCCTAAAATGGGTTGAGGGGAAATAATGTCCCCTCCCCTGCCCAAAGCTTCTTCCTGCATATTACAATGTCCTCACAGCACTCAAGGGTTCTGGAGTTGTAACAAATGAAAAAGCTCTGCAAAAAACTCCTCACCCATTTATTAAGCTGCATGGAAAAGACACATGTTTACACATTTCATCCATTTCTCATTGTTTGTGAGATGGTCCCTCTTTACAATGTAACAGCTCTTTGGGTCTTTGACCTGAGGGGTATTTATCACAGGGTCGACACAGCCCACAGGGCGGCTGCCCGCTCACAGGCTGATAGCTCCGCAGACCACGAGAGAACCCCTAAGTGACCCTTAGGGTCCCAGGGCTGTGATGCGGCTCTGCTCAGAGAAGACCTTTGGACCATCACACGCCAGCTGATGGACGAGCGCACATTTGCAAAGCACAGCCTCCTTTTTATTCCGCGATACGTGAACCTGTGTAATTTCATTCAAATACTAAACCATTGCGACTTCTTATTCAACCGTTTTCTTTCTCCACTACAGTGCGTATGCGTACTGGGACAGAGGCGTGTGTGTGTGTGGCAGGGGAGCAAAGGCTGGGAATCTTTTTTGATCCTTTTTGTTTTAAAATCTAGAGCTGGCTTGATGAGGATTTATGGGCTGTTAGCCATCCAGAATTTCCCGGTCCTTTTTGGGTTTCCGTCTTCTCCAGAGAGAGCCTGCTAAGAAGTATCCGTTTATCTTATTGAGCGAATGAGTGCTGCCCGGTGCCGCGTACCTTACCATCCTGGTAGATTCTGCACTCCACTGCCCCTGAGCTGACCCTCCCTGCCTTGGTTCTCTGCCATTTGGAGTCAGAGCCTGGGTGGTGCATTCCCCATACTCCCCGTGGGGCTTGGCACGGTGCTGGCCCCAGGAGGCAGATTGTGAAACATGTGGGGAAAGAGAAATGAATCCTCCCTGGAGGACCTGGGGTTTGGGGATAGGGCTGCCGTTTAAGGCTCTGGCCAAGGATGCTGGTCCAGCTTCCTGCGGCCTGATCACTGGGGCCCGCCCCGCCCACGCATCGCCCCGCCCACCTCTGCCCCGCCCACCGGGGAAGAGCCCCGCCCCTCTGCAGTGCCGGCTACTGGCCTCTAGGGGAGGGCGTTCTCCCTTCCTGTTCAGCCGTGGACCTGGTGTTCTGTTGCTCATCACCGGAGGTCCCTCCGCAGGGCTTCCTCATGGCTGCTGCAGGCACCCATGAGCCGCTCAGCCCTCTAGGGGAGCTCTGTCCCAGGACCAGTGCTTTGGGGTCAGAGACCTTCATGCCAAATCATTGGTCTGCCGCCCTCCAGGGGCCCCCACAGGGCTACCTTCAAATAAACCACTGGTTGGTGGCCTTGGTTGCTGAGACAGGGACCACGGTAGGCCGGCCTGGACTCCTCCTGACTACTGCCCACCCCCAGTGAAGGTCCGAGCATGTGCATTCCCTGAGTAAGCTCAATCAGATATCTCTGGGGCTCATCACACATCAAACACTGAATCGGGTGGCAAAATGCTTCTGTGTGTGTGTTGGGGTGGGGGTGATGGGGACAGAGCATGGGAAGGACGGGTGGAAGGCAGTTAACATTATCAAGCACCTGCTATGTGGCAGACACTGATGGGCGCTTTACACAATGATTAGCGACAGAGCTGTGTCTTTGCAATAAATTTACTTCCGTTCTGTGTGCACAGTAAAGCCACACATTTATATAGCACCTTGTCTTCCTTCAAAGTACTTCCATGCCTGTTGCCTCTTGCAGTCTTCACAACCCCCTGGTGTTACAGAGGAGGAAGCAGGCAGGGACGAGGCATTGTGCCACCAGTTATGGGCTGGGGCGGCAGGCTCCTCGCTCCTCCTCCAGCACCTTGCTTGACCATGTCGGGTCACGGAACAGCCTTCTGGCGGTGCAAGTGCTCAATCATCCCCGTCTGAGTTTGCAAATTCCTTCAAGGCAGGGATTATCCTCTTTTTCTTCCCTCTTGCCCGTGGGGCTCAATGCTGCACAACCAGCAAGTGACAACTAAGTGCTTACTGAGTTCTTTTTTGGCACCGACCATGGTGTCCATGGGCAGGGGCAGTGATGGAATCCTGGTCTCTGGGTTCTCACCAGGGTTCCCTCAGAGTTCAACCTTCATTATTAATCTGAGCAATCAGCCTCCAGAGTCCCAGCTGGGTGGTTTGGAGAGATCTACAGCAAAACCCCAGCCAGGTCCCTCCTGTGCACTCAGCCATGATGCCAGAGCCAGGGCCGTTCTCCTGGAGGTCTGAGCTGCACAGGGTGGGACACACGTGGGAGGGAAGCTCAGTCACTCCTGTGCCTGTCCCCAGACCCCCTCCACTCCCCGGAGGATGCAGACTGATCCAGGGGAGGCACCAGATGAGAACAGTAATACTGTCGTGTGTATGGAGCCCTTGGCTGTGCGTGGCTCCCTCCCTCCCGGCCTGGCTCGCTGCAGGTGGGCAGGGCAGCCGTGGAGATCCTGGGTTGCCCCAGAGACACCGACTTCCTGCCGGAGGTCACACCCAAGGCATGCCTTCCATTCCTTCCTGGGCACGGCCTGAAGCACCCCTCTCCCTCCGTCCCGGCGGCGCCCCCTCACCGGCTGCTCCCCACCCAGCCCGGCAGTTTGTGAATCTGGCGCTCCACGGAGATGGAGGTCCGGAGCGTGCCCATGGAGTTCTCCATCTTGCTGGACTCTGGCACGCAGCCCCCTTTCTGGCACAGTCCCTGGAACACCTCGCGGGACTTCTTGCGGAAGCGCTTGCCCACGATCACGTACACCAGCGGGTTGAGGCAGCTGTTGCTGTAGGCTACGTAGGAGGCGATCTGCGTGAAGACGTCGATCACGTGCTCGTCCCAGCAGTTGGACAGGATTTGCAGGCGCAGCAGCGTGTCCAGGACAGTGCTGATCTGGAAGGGCAGCCAGCAGATGATGAACAGCAGCAGCACGGCCAGCACCAGCACCGTGGCCTTCCTCTCCGTCTGGATCTCCTTGAACTTCTGCATCTCATTGTTCCGCAGCACCCGCGTGATCTGCACCGTGCAGAAGGTGATGATGGTCAAGGGCAACAGGAAGCCCACGCAGTTCAGGAGGATGTTGGTAAACACTTCCCAGGTGCGGGACGGGTAGACGATCACGCAGGCGGTGACGTTGTGGCCCTCGTCCCTGTACTCCTTCATGGTCCGGAAGGCCAGCATGGGCGAACTCAGGAGCAGCGTGCACCCCCAGATCACCAGGCTGTAAAGCTTGGCCCAGCGCACCCCGCGCATCCGGCCCATGGACATGGTTTTCACTAGGGCCAGGTAGCGGTCGATGCTGACCAGCATCAGGAAGAAGATGCTGCTGTAGAGGTTCATGTAGAGCATGGTGTTCACCACGCGGCAGAGGACCTCCCCAAAAAGCCAGTCGAAGTTGTTGGCGATGGTGATGGCCCAGAAGGGCAGCCCGCAGGCCAGGATCAGGTCCGCCAAGGCCAGGTTGCCCAGGTAGATCTCGGCCACCGTGCAGCTGGTCTTGTGCAGGCAGAAGATGCTGAGGACAAAGATGTTCTCGAGGGCCGCCAGCGCGAACAGGACCCAGAGGAAGGGGGCCTGGATGGTGTTGAGCCAGTTCCACCAGTCGGAGAAGACGCAGGTGCTGGGCACAGTCCCGTTGAGAGCGGGCGTGAGGACTTGCGAGGCGATGTTGGGCATTTCTGTGCTGAAAGAAAGTGGAAAAGAGGCTGTTACACCTCGAGTCACAAGAGGCAGGAGAAACAGCTGGTGCAGAAGGAGAGGATCAGCAAGCAGCTTCCAGAAGTGAAGTCGGGAGTGGCACTCAGGCCTTTTCTGCCGCACACTCAGAGACTCGGGTCCAGGCATCCCTGTCGCCCCGGGGTCTTTGGGAGGTACCCTGTCTCCTGGGGCGAGGCCGAGAGCTCATGGTCTTCGCCTCGGTGCTCCACTGGGCTGTTTCCTTGGCCAGCATCCATCACCAGCACTGACCATCACAAGTCTTGGACCCTGGACCTCCTCGAAGCTTCCGTGATGGGAAGATACACGCACATTCCTTCCTTATCACTCGGGCCCATGCCAAGGGAGCTGGTCAGCTTTCAGCCTCTCATGGCCTGGTCATGGTGAGTAATTGCTTAGAGGAGAAAAATGATATCATGCTAGACAGAGAGATTCCAGCCCGGCTCTGGGACCTCAGCCCATGTGCCCACACCCTGTCTCCTTCTGGCAGAGGGCACTTTGTGCTTCCAGAAGCCCCACCAGCAAGGTGTTGATGATGATCAGAGGCTGCATGATGGAAAGGGAGGGCAGGGGCTTTGGAACCAGGCAGTCCTCCTGGGTTCAAATCCCGGCTCATTCATTAGCTGTGTGACCTTGGGTAAGTCTGAACCTCTCGGAACCTCAATGAGCTACCTTGTAAAATGGGAATAACATAATCTACTTCTCAGGGTTGTGGTGGTAATCCAAGGCAATTGGCAAAAAGCTCCAACCTCTGCACTTGGTTCGATAAGCATGAATAATTATCTATTTTTGTGAACTTACTAAGCTACCAGCAGCACTCAGCTTGCTCCTGTGTTAGTGACTTATCATTCACCCACTGGTTCCTCTTTCACTCTTGGGTGAGACTCAGACCACGGAGCGGTTCATTTTCTAGAAGTGTCACTGTTAAGGCTAATTCATCTCTACTTTCAGCAAAGAGGCGTGGGACTTGGACACATACAGGTTCCAATCCTAGCTGTGTGGTCCTGGGCAAATTGCTTAACCTCTCTGAGCTTCCATTTCATCTCCTTTGGGGTAGAGTATTACTCTCTTCTTGACTTGCTTTGCATGGCTGTGGCAAGGTTCCAATCAAAGAGTGGGTATGAAGACACATTGAAAGCGGAAAGCACAGCCCAGACAGCAGGACTGACATTTTCCTAGTGCCTCTGGGGTGGGGGAGGGAAGGTGGCGCTAGGGGGCTCTTCCTGGGAAGGTGACTCCTTCCAGGGCAGGCTTATGGGAAAGAATCTGCTGTTCGCCTCTGGGATTTCCTACGAAAACCCCTCTTACTTCCAGGGGTAGCTGGCTGGTGTTCAGCAGCCTGACTGGACACCTTTGACTAACTTACTCATCGTTGTGTTTATCTTTTAAATGTGCCTCGAGCTTCTTCTCTGTGGGATCCAGCGGCCAGTATCACGTGTCCCCTGCCCTGTCCACGCTCCCAAGTGTACTGGAGGCCATGGGGTGGAAGGAAGGGCACGGGGCACAGAGCTGGGGGAGGGGGTAGAGAAGGTTGGCGGTGACTCTGGAGCTAGGTGTCCCAGGATGAGGGACATGTCAGTGGAGAGCAAGAAGGAATAGCGTTATACGGTGACAGATGGCGGTGACACTTGTGGAGAGCAGAGCGTAATGTACAGAGAACATGAGTTCACTCTGTTGTACATATGAAACCAAGGCAGTGTTGTGTGTCAACTGGCAGAGGGAGTAGCCTGAGCGGAGGTGCAGAGTGGAGAAGCCTCTGGCACGTTCTGGAAGGCAGACCGATGTAGGACAGGGAGGCGGGAAGTGGCTGGAGGTGGGATGAATAAGCCAACAGGGACAGTCATCACTGGCTGCTAAGAAACCTACGCTTTGTCCCTGGGGGCTTTAAGGAGGGAGTGACAGAATAGAAAAAACACTCTAGAAACATCTTTCTGGGTGAGTGCTGGTTTTAGGATATCCAAAAATTCAGTGCTACCCTTCCCTTCAAAAGGTAAAGTCTAGTTCCTCTTCTGGTGAACGTGGCCAGACTTGGTGACCTGTTTCCCACCCACGGTGGCAGTGACAGTGCGTGAGTCCCTGGCCAGCCCTAAAATGCCTTGCAGGGGTGCCTGCAGGGCGTAGTCGGTTAAGCATCTGACTCTTGGTTTGAGGGGCTGAGATCGAGCCCTGCATCGGGCTCCACACTCAGCACGGAGTCTGCTTGAGATTCTCCGTCCCTCTGCCTCTGCTCCTCTCCACTGCGTGCCCCCCTCGCCCCCACACTCGCTGTCTCTCTAGAATAAATAAATCTTTAAAAAAAACCCCACCATGCTGCTTCCTCCTCGGCCTCTTGGGTGGCTTGCTGTGGGGGAGGCCGCTGCTGTGTTGGGAGGGCGTGCAAGCAGCCACGTGGAGAGGAACCAACTTGCCACTTGCAAGCAGATCCTCTGGTCCCAGTTAAGCCTTTGGTTGGTGCTGGCCCCCCGGCCTTTGAGTGTCCCAGCCGAGGCCCCAGACGTCATGGAATGGAGACGAGCCGTCCCACTGGGCCCTAAGTTTCTGACCCGTGCAAACTGGTCGGCTCTGGAAGCGAGGCCTACACTGAAGCCCTCTTGGTCCAGCCTTGGGCCCCGTTTCAGCAGCTACAGAAAACCCACTCCCTCAGCGCCCCCGGCTTGGGGAGTTGCCTCTCCGTGTCTGGCTTTCGAGAGACTGAAGTCACCAGCTGCTGCTTGTTCATTTCCCCTCAATACGGTCCCTGGCCACCGGGATGGCCCCAGGCCCCTTGCTGGCTCTGAGAAGCCACAGGATCGTCCGAGGTGGCCTGGGGAGCGTGTAACTGGGAGTGGCAAGCTCTGTGGCTGTCCGGTCGGTCATCTGCAGAGTCCTACACAGGCCGAGAGGCCAGGCTGGGCCCTTTCTTGGGCCAACGCTGCCCCCTGAGGACCGACCCTCCCTTTCCTCTGTTTCCACTCGGGACCGGCTCTCCGCACGTTCTCTCTCTAGGGTGGCCTGGCCTTCTACCAGATGTCAGACACGCGTTGGAGACTTCCCATCTCCAAGTGACTGGGCACATCTCTGTCTGATTCCTTGGGTGTTGGTGTCAGAGTGTCACTCTTTTCATTTCCAAGTTCATTTGGGATAGCTTGCATGTGACCACTGGTTCTGCGTCCTCATCCTGTATCCCTGTGCCCTGCCAACCCCACAGAACACTCCACTCCCTCTGCTCCCACCAGGCCCCTCAGGACTCGAACATGGGCCTCGCCCGAGGGTTTTCGTCTGTGGGTGCAACATCATCTGTTGCTTCAACTGTTGTCCAGGAGATGGGGGTCAGGTTCTCCAGGCCTTCTGGCCCTTCCTTACAAGCAGTACATCAAGGAACTCTTTTGACTTACCTGAAAGAGGCTGTGGTGGGCACAGGGTCCTCATGGAAAGACAGGAACATTGATCTTTTCCAGGTGGAGAACATTTGGACTCAGAGTGGGACGAGAGTGAGGCTCCTGGGTGGACTGGCGGAGAAAGGACAGTTAGAGGGTAGGCGGAGGACCATAAAACACACGTACTCTCCACCAGGGAAGGGAAATGCAGTCCTTCACTTAACAAATGTTTATTAAGCAACTACTGCACACAGGGTGCTACGGACCTAATGGCACAATGTCCTGTCCTCCACAATACAGTCCAATGGGGAAGCTAGATATCACTGGATTAGTCACCAATGAACTGAAAACTGGCATAAATGTTATGAAATAAAGTTCCCATGACAGGATGTAACACAGAGTCCTAAACCAGCTTGGTGTGCGTGTGGGGGTGCATGGATATTTATTTCGAGATCCGAGGGGATGCAGGAGGAAATTGGGTAAAAGAAAGGTGGTGGAGAGGAGGATGTCTGGGTGGAAGGAGCAGCAGGTGCAAAGGTCCTGAGGCAGGAAGAAGCTTGCTGTGGACATGTGTTAGGCCCTGGTGGCTGCTGGGGGAAAAGGCGGGGGGGGACAGGATTGTGGCAGGGGACAGCGTGGAGGCAGGGAGGCATTCGTCCGGGAGCAGGCTGATGGAGACTGGAGAGGAGGAATCGCAGCAGAGTTTGGTGAGGAAAGCTGACATGCCTGGTGTGAGGCTGGCCAGGGAGAGGCTGGGGATGAGGCTGAGAGGTGTGTCAAGGATGCCCCTCCCCCCTCCCCCAGGTGCTGCCATCTCCTATGAAGGGAAGAGGGAGAGGGGGCTTCTGCATTTCCCGGGACCTCTTGCTCCTGTCTCAGAAGCGTGTGAATAGCTGTGTGCTTGGGTGCACGTGCGTGTGGGTGCGTGCGAGTCATGGGGGCTGCCTAGCCCCAGGTTCCAGCCACTTCTCAGTGAAAGCAGCCAGTGTGACGGCAGGCACACGGGCTTCCAGAAGCCAGCTGTCTGATTCAGTTGTGGGGCGTGGAGGTAAGGCAGCAGACAATTCAGGAAATAGGAGCACATTAGAAAAGGAAGGGACTGAGTTGGTAATCGGGAAATGAGGCTAAAGGCATTTAATTCACATCTGGAAAAGGTTTAGCAGAACCACCACGCTGAGCCGAGGCCAGGATTCAGAACTTCCCAGAGGAGGAGTGGGCCACAAAGTGCTGCTGATCCTCCAGGGAGTGGGATCTGGGGAAGGGAAGGAAGACCTCATAGGTTGCCTTTTGGGGAGACCCTCCGCGGCCCCTAAGAAGAAAATTCAACTGGATACGAGAGGTCATGTGTTTGAATCATTCATTCCTCTGTGCTGCTTATTGGGAAAGAGCCAGGCGAACTTCCTCTGCCCGCGGGGTTCCCTCTCCTGCTCAGGGACCTCGGCCTGCCCGCAGGCCGCCCTTTCCCATGGCGACGGTGACAGGTGCCCAGGTAGTGCTGGGCCCCCAGCTCTGCCACCCTGGAGAGCGCCCAGCCTTTCCTCACTGCCCTCCCTCGCGTCTACCTGTTGGGATGTTCTGGATCTGGCCTGCTGACCCTGATTGCTCTCATTTTCAAAACAAAGCTCGGGGCTTCTCTCTCCCCAGCAGGCCCTAGAGGGGGATTTCAAGTCCAGAGAAGTTGGCATTGGTGGTGGTGGGGTGCGTGTTGGCTCTCTCCCTCTGCTTCAGAGACGCCCAGCCCAGGGGGAAACTGTGTGTGTGTGTGTGTCAGGGGGTGCAGGCTGCTTCCCGCCCCTCTCACGGCAGCCCCCCAGCCCTGGGAGACCACGTCCCATGGACTTGGCCAGTGGGAGCACCAGCAGGGCATGGAGGGGGGGAGAGCATGAAGATGGGCCATCGGCCCCCATTTCCCTGCCTCAGGGCCTCCAGGGGCTGAGGTCACAGCTCCTAGGAGGGGCCCTTTCCACCTCCTTGGCCAGGATTGCAGAGCTGACCGCCGTGACCACCTCATCTCGCTCACCTCTCAGCGAGGGAGTGGGGGGACCGCCGCTGGGGCCTCGGCTGTGCTAGCCCCGAGGTCCCACACACTGTCCACACTCTGAAAACACCCCCTGTCAGAAATCTGTCCATATGGGGGCGCCTGGGTGGCTCGGTCGTTAGACATCTGCCTTTGGCTCAGGTCGTGATCTCGGGGTCCTGGGATCGAGCCCCGCATCGGGCTCCCTGCTCAGCTGGGAGTCTGCTTCTCCCTCTCCCTCTCCCCCTGCTTGTGCTACCTCTCTCGCTGTCTCTCTCTTTCTGTTAAATAAATAAATCTTTATATATATATATATATATATATATATATATATATACATATATATGTATTTTTTTTTTTTTAAGGAAGGAAATCTCTCGATGTTGTCGGGTGTGAACGGCCTTCTGTGTCCTCCTGGGACCCTGTGGCCCGTATCCCGGGATGACACAACCCAATGTCAGCTGTCAGAGAGGAACTGGGAGGACTGTGGGAGGGAGTGTGGCTCAGGGACACACCGGCCCCCGCGGGAAGGGGAGGGGGGACCGTCAGGAGAGCGGCACTCCCTCTCTGCCACCTGGAAGGACCCCCCCTTGTCCCTCCCCTCCTGCTCTGGCCTCGGGACTGTCCTGGTCAGTGTCCTGGAGCAGCGAGGGCAGACGGGGTGACTCTGGCCCTGGGCGTCACGCTGATGCTTCACAGGCACATCCGACGGCCTGATTCATTCGTTCTCCATCTGCCTCCGAATCCGGGCCAAGAAGACTCGCTTCAAGGATATTTCCCTTCGTTGAACCACAGAGGGCCGGGCTGTCCCCGCCGCCGGGACTGAATGCCACGTGAGTCGCAGAAGGAGCCCCCGGGGCTTCCCAGGGCTCGGAGGCTGCGGCCGCCCGGAAACGCACAGCGTCCCTTCCTGTGGGGCCCCCCTTCCCCGGGGGGGCCCCCACCCTCGCAGCCCCTCCGGGCAGGATCCTGTGGCCGCGTGAGACCCGGGAGGTACTGCCCGCCGCGAGGGGTGAGGCCGCACGGTGGGGGCCCCGGAGCCTGTGGTCACCCCTCCCGGGCCGGGCCCCCGTGGCTTCAACCCCTGCCCGGGGTTTGCACCCCGCCTTCCGCACGGACGGCGGGCCGGTGCCCGAGTCTAGCCAGCCTCCAAGGGCTCGGAGTCCGCTGTATTTAGTTTTGCAGGTGGCTTTCATGACAGATGGTACTCGGTTTCCTTTTAATAAAGTCGGCGATAGGAAGGCACGGGTCCGACGTGATGTCTCGGAGGAGCGGCTGAGCGGGCGGCCTAGGTCTGGCCGAGACGCCTGCAGAAGGGCCGAACCGGGGAAGCCAGCCTGAAGCTCCCGCGGGAGCGGGTGGCACACACTGCGGGGGGCGAGGGGGGCCAGGCTCGTGGGGTCAGAGGTGGGACCTGGAATGCGGCCTCCTCCCCTGGGCTCGCGATCCGGGGGCCGCTGTCGGAACTGGGCCGCCTCCCAGGGCCTGGAGGGGGCAGCACGGGTACGACGGGCACACAGCACGTGCGCAGTGTGTTCGAGAACCTGCTCCTCTCCAGGAAGGGGGCTGCTCTGTTTCCGCCACAGCGTGAGGCGTGGGATGCAGGAGACCCTTCCGCGTGGCCTGCCCGTCCGCCCGCGGCTCGCAGACCCACACTCGGTTTTCCGACGCTGATTCCAGCTGGATGGACAGACATGAGTGCGTCGCTGGGACGTGTTGTGTATGTGCGTGGTGTGTGTATGTTGTGTATGTGTGTGGGGTGTGTACGAGATGTGTGTGTGTGTGATTGTGTGTGTGGTGGGTGTGGTATGTGTGTATGTGTATGGTGTGTGTTGTGTGGTGTGTGCATGGTGTGTGTGTGGTGTGTGGTATGTGTGTGATGTCTGTGTGTGGTGTATATGTGTGAGAGGTGTGTGATTATATGTGTGGTATGTGTGTGAGGTGTGTGTGAGATGTGTGTGTGTGGTGTGTGATTATGTGTGTGGTGTGTGTGGTATGTGTGTGTGGTGTGTGTAGTATGTGTGTGACTTGTATATGGTATGTATGTGTATGGTGTGTGTTGTGTGGTGTGTGGGGTATGTGTGTAAGGTGTGTGTGAGGTGTGTGATTATGTGTGTGGTATGTGTGGTATGGGCGGTGTGTGTGTGGTGTGTGTGGTGTGTATGTGTATGGTGTGTGTTGTGTGCTATATGGGGTATGTGTGTGAGGTGTGTGTGAGATGTGTGTGTGGTGTGTGATTGTGTGTGTGGTGTGTGTGGTATGGGCGGTGTGTGTGTGGTGTGTATTGTGTGGTGTGTGTGGTGTGTATGTGATGTGTGTGGTATATATGTGTATGGTGTGTGTTGTGTGGTATGTGTGGTGTGTATGTGTGTGGTGTGTGTGTCTGGTGTGTGATGCGTGTGTGGTTGTGTGGTATGAGTGTGATGCGTGTGTGGTGTGTGTGTACGGTGTGTATGTGTGTGGTGTGTGTGGTATGTGTGTAATGGTGTGTGTGGTATATATCTGTATAGTGTGTGTTGTGTGGTGTGCGCGGTATGTGTGGTGTGTATGTGTGTGGTGTGTGCACGGTGTGTGTGTGGGGGTGGCGTGTGTGATGCGTGTGTGTGGTGTGATTGTGTGGCCGTCTATTCCATTATATTCCGTAGCCCGAGAGGGAAAGGCCTGCCTCCTTCCTCTTCCACTCTCCGCTGCGCCTGCTCCGATTTGCACGCCCCGGTCTCTTGAAAAACACTTGCCCGTGAATAAGTGGAATCCCTCAGACCACCCAGCCATTCAGAGTCAAGGCCAAGGCCAGAAAGAGCCGAGGTCTCTTGAGTCACATGGGAGAGGCCTCTTCTGGACGCCTCCCCAGAACAGAGGCTCTCCTCCGAACTCGGATCACTGCGAGTCCCAGTGCGGATGCTGTTTGTAGCTGGTCACCAGTAAACACTGCGGGGGGGGGGGGGGGGGGGGGGGGGACGGGGGNCCGCGGCAGGGCAGACGCGTGGCCTGAGCACACAGTTCCCAAGGGACCCTTTTCTCCTTTGTCCTGATAAAAGGTCAAAGCCATCTCTGGGGAAGGACGGGGTTCTGGGAAGTCAACCCCATTCTAGGAACTCTTCAAGAGCAGAATCAGAAGACCCAATTCCATTATGTGGGCGCTTCTGGCGTTTGCACACTTTGCGGGCCTGGAATGTTCTGGGAACATTTACAGAGAAGGCAAGGGAAGCTGAGGCCCGAGGCCGCACTGCGTTCAGCGGCGGAGGCTAGGGCGCCCTTGCCTGACTCTGCTCGTCCTCCAATGCCCCGGGGTCTGGTTCAGCCTTTATCTCTTGCTTATTATGGAAGGTTATTCTGTTCCGCATGTTTTGCTTCTTTTCCCCACATTGGGTTTTGGAGTTTTCATGATTGGGCAATGTCATCCGACATCCTAACACCAATCCTTCCCCTTAAAAAAAAATCCCACCCTCTTTCTTTGTTTTATAAGATAATGTAACCACAGTAAAGAGCATTTAAACACGTTCAGATCTCCCGGAGTTCCATCCCTACACATAACCACATGCAACCATCCTTCCGTCTCCTGTGGTTTTACATGGACTATCGTATCAAGGGAACTTTCTCCGTGTTGTTCTGTGCTTGTCACAATGAACCTTTCAGAAAAGCATTGCATTTGTTTATTGTTATCAATGAACCATTCCTTTATTTCAAGCCCTTTTCATGTAATATATTTTCCTAGTCCCTATGCAATGGAATGAAGAAAAACCTCATTTAAAATGGGGCCAGTTTGGGTGCCTGTGTGGTTCAGTCAATTAAGCATCTGACTCTGGATTTTAGCTCGAGTCATGATCTCAGGGTCATGAGACTGAGGCCTCACGAAGATTTTCTCTCCCTCTCCTTCTGCCCCTCTCTCCACCTCCCTCTCTAAAAAAATAAAAAGTAAATAAAATGGTGTTGACTTACCCAAAAGATACAAAAATACAGATTCGAAGAGGCACATACACCCCAGTGTTGATGGCAGCATTATTAACAATAGCCCAATTATGTTAAGAGCCCAATGTCCATTGACTGATGGAAGGATAGAGAAGATGTAAGATGTGTATGTGTATGTATATATATGTATAAAATTCAGCCATCACAAAGAATAAAAGCTTGCCACTTGCAAAATGTGGTTGGAGCTAGAGGATATGCTAATTCCCTCATATGTGGAATTTAGGAAACAAAACAGATGGACATATAGGAAGGGAAAAAAAGAGAGAGAGGGAAGCAAACCATAAGAGACTCTCAACGATAGAGAACAAACTGGGGGGTGTTGGAGGGAGGTGGGAGGGGATGGGCGAGATGGGTGATGAGTATCAGAAGGGCACTTGTGATGAGCCCTGGGTGTTGCTTGCAAGTGATGAGTCACTAAATTCTACACCTGAAACCAATTTCCATATATATTAGCTAATTAGAATTTAAATAAAAACTTGAAAAGAAAAGAAATACGTCGGAAAGTAAATACTCCACCCCCCCCCCCAAGTGAAGAAGTAAGATGGAGTTAGGAGGCCGGCAGGGGGAGCTCTCACACCACATCACTCTTCATCGTCCTTTACAGCCCTGGAGAAGGCATGCACTTCCAGCAGAAAGAAGCTTGTTGCCTTAGGACTCCAGCAAAAGGAAGGAAGGTTGTCTCCTTGCCCAGCAACAGCCCAGCCAATGAGAGAAAGTCACAGCTCAGCCAATGAGAAACCACTATGCTTGGAACTCCCAATTCTCTCCAATCAGCTTCTCATTTATAACAGACCCCGGAAGTTTGCGCTTCTCTCTATAGAAGAGCGTTTCTTTTTGTTCTCTTCCCTTGGCCAAGGTTTCGATATAGCTTGTGTGTCCCAAACTGCAAATCTCTGCGGTTCTCAAACCATTTTGGCGGTAAAGCCACTGCCAGTCTTATTTTTAAGGTCAACATGCCCCAGCCACGTTGCCCCTCTCGTGTCCCCCCAGGACCTTTCCTGTGCTCCCACTTCTTTGCCTTTGCTCCCCGGTCCCGGTGTGTGGGTGGGTGCACCCTGCGGGGATGACGGCGGCAGCCCAGCTGGCTGCGTGGGGACCACTGGGGAATCGCACAGGACTGGGAAACGGGCAGTCCCTGGGCCTTCGGTTTGGGGCTTGAGCAGGGAGCTTGGTGGGTGGGCTACAGACGGACAGCCACAGCCTGTGTGGGTGTGGGTGTGGGTGTGTGTCGGTGTGTCTGTGGGTGTGTGGGTGTGTGTGTGGGTGTGGGTGCTCGTGCCTGCGTGAGAATGTGGAAGAGCATGGACTCGGTACCTGGAGGTGTCCCCAAGGGGCTGGAATGACAAGGGATGGGGGTTTCATGCCTGAGATCCAACCAAATCAGAATCCAGCTTCAGCAGGTACTAGCTGTGTATAACCTCGAACAAGCAGCTGAGCCCCTCCAGGCCTCAGCTTTTTCATCCATCGACTGGGCATGCTGTTAGCCCCTACTTTATAGAGTTGCTGACAATATAAGGAAGTTAATGATTGCAAGGTGCTTGGAACAACACTTGGCATATATTCAGTGCTCTGTAGAAGTCAGCTTTCCCTTCTTCTGTGCCCTATATTAGGTTACTGTGAACAATTTTATTGGAGGAAAGGATTTTCCTTAAAAAGAAAAAGTTCAACCTACCCCCATCCTCTTTTACAGAAGGGAAAGCTGAGGCCCAGAGAGGTGATGAGATGTCTAAAGTCACACAGCAAGTAAGAGCTGGCTGGCGACACAAGTCGAGGTCTTGCCTGTTTCCTACTGGAGTGGCCTTTGAGGGGTTTGGTGCCAGCCAGAGGCAATCAGGGGTCTGGAGGCACTCACAGGTCTGGGGCCACTAGGGACAGAGCCCGAGGACCTGTCTTAATTGAAGCACAGGAGTCTTGTGCTAAACCTATTCCCCCTTCCTTCTTCCTTCCACCCCTGGAAACTCTTCCTAGGTTAACCCGACAGGATCCTGGAATATTACTGTGGGAAGGGCTTCTGAACATTTTATCAGACTCCCTCACCTATGGAAGTGGACACGGAAGCCCAGAGATGGTGGGCGTTTTCCCAGGACACACAGCCAGCTAGCTAGTGGCAGTGCTCAACCTTAACGCCAGGTCCTGGAATCCTGGTACCCAGACCCCCCTGTTCTTTTTTTTTTTCTTTTATCATCCCACAGCTTATGTCCCCATCCCATGTAGAAGAAAGAGCTGGGTGCTGATATTGTCTGATTGTGACCATGTTTAAAAACCCCAACTTCACACCCCTACCCGGTGCAAAGGTGTGGGGGGCATACACGAGACCTAAGAACAGTTGCACAAGTGTGATCCTGACGGTGTCCTTCCCACTCTCCTGTATGTTCCAGGGTTGATGTCATGAGCATGTAAATAGTTTACAAAGGGAGGAAATAGAAATCCTTGCAAGAGAGCCTTGCGAAAAAGGAAGGCTGTGGGTCCAGAGGGAGTGTGTTTTCCAGAAAAGCAGTTCCTCAGGAAAGGCTCGGGTTCAGGTGTGCTGAAGAATGCTCATTTCTTCTGCAGACTCTCTAGCTCCCGGAGGCTCCTGGTGGCCCCGGAGTGGCAGTGGGCCCGTGGGGTGGGAGGAGAGGGCAGCTGACCGGGGGGGCCTTGGCCACATGCAAACGTGTACCGTGACTGTCTTCCCACACAGCTGGTTTACAAAATGAGGAGGAGGAAGACATAATAAACAGAGACTTGGAGCCAGCTATAGAGAAAAACACAACCCCTCATGGCACGAAGTGGTTTGGGTCCTGCTGAGGTGCGTGCGAGAGGAACCATGAAGAACGCCCGGTTCGGGGCAGGTGGAGTTTTGTGCCTTCCTGCACGCTGTGACGTCTGAGATCTCGGCTCTGAAGGGGGCTGTCCTATTGCGCCTTCACTTTCTGCCCTTTTGTTCCTTCGACACACTTCTATTCCCCGTGTGCTTGTCATGTGCAGTGTGAGATACAGGTAGGAAGAGCCCAGACACACTGGGCAGGACAAAAAGAACTTGGACAGGAAGCTACACCCTAGAGTCATCCCTCAAGGACCATCTCCCGTCTCTGTCGCTGAGCACCAGACGTGACCTGGGATCAGTGCCTTGCCATCTCTGGGACCTGATTTCCGCGATTCCAATAAGCAAGTGTAATCGACGGTTCTGGAGGCCGCTGCACATCCATGTCCCTAAGGAGGAAATGGGTGGCCGCGGGGAAATGTGCAAGCAGGGGTATGGGGACCAGCACAGAGCTGTTTCAGGGGCTCATCCTCGCACTTGCTGGCGTCCAAAGGCATGTATGGAGATGGAGGGAATGAGTCAGTCTTAGTAAGCTCCCCTTTTCCAGGAAGCCTGACTCCATGCCTGCCTGCCTCTGAGGATCCTGGGCCCCAGCCCCGCCTGCCAGGCCTGCCCAAGACAAAGCCACAGTCAAGTCCAAGCCTAGCCCCCATGCTGGGACTATGGCCCTCTGCCCAGGTCTGCTTCGGGAGGTGGAGCCCACTGGAACCTAGGGAGTCAACCTTCAAAATTAATCCCAGAGCTCAGGTTCAGCCTGTGTTATACCTTTTCTAGAACGGAGTGGAAGGGAAGCATGTTTCTTAGTGTTGATCTGCAAAAGAAAGGGCCTTGAGTCTCCCAAGACCAGAGAAGCAGAGAGCATGGGAAGAGCTGGCTCTCTGTGCCCAGGACAGGTATTGATATCACGGACACGGGCAAACCAGGGGTGTGCTTTGCTTTTGTCTGGCTGATGACCTACAGCAGGAGACCTAGCCCCTTGGGTAAATGAGGATAACCTCCCATAGAAAGGGTACTGTGAAGACTGGTGACAATGCATAAAGCACCGCAAAATAAAGGTATTTTCTTTGTACATTTCAATGCCCAGTACAGATCATCCTCCACAGTGTAGGGACTCTTGTTACTTGCCCTTTCACAGGTGAGCAAACTGAGGCCCAGATAGCAAGGTGGAGCCACCAGGATTGGAACCCAGGCAGAGCCCCAGGTTTGCCTTTTTGTTTTTGTTTTTTAGCTTACTGTTACCGAAAGCTTTGAAAATACACACAAGCCGACAGGCTACCGTGATGAAACTCTACCTACCTATCATCCAGCTTCTGTAAGAGTCAACTCATGGTCAGTCTTGTTTCTTCCACACCAAAACCCAACCCATCTCTCCTGTAAGATTTGGAGCAAATCTCACACACCTACCCTTTACTCTGTAAATATTTCACGGTGCGTCTCTAACAGATAAGGACTCTTTTCAAGAAGCATCCCTGCATACCCATTATCACATCCAAGAAATCAGCAACAATTTACTAGCATCAGCTCTCCAGGCAGTGTTCCAATTTCTGATAGTCTCCTGATGTCACTTTTTTCAAGTCCTTTTTTCTTTTTTTTTTTTTTAAGTAGGCTCAGCCCCCAACGGGGGGCTCGAACTCACCACCCTGAGATTAAGAGTCACATGCTCTACCCTCTGGGCCAGCCAGGCGCCCTATAGTTATTTTCTGAAGTCAGAATCCAAATTACTTTACATATTGCATTGGTCAGTATGTCTCTTATGTTTCTTTCAATTTACAGGTTTCCTGACATTTCTCACTCTGCTTTCTCTTCCTTTCAGTTCGCTTGGTCATGAATCCTGAGTGTTGATTCTTTGGTTTCCCACAGCCCAGAGCAGTGCTGTCCAGTAGAGATCTAATTTTAATGAAGTAACTTTAAATTTTCTAGTAGCCACAATTGAAAACAACAACAACAAAATGGAAAAAGAAGCTACAGTCATTTTAATGCTCTATTTTGAAGTCAGTATATCTATGTCATCTCGATATGTCGTCAATAAGCTCTTCTTTGTTTGTACATCACTCCCTCCATCCATTTACGAGTGCCTACTGTGTGCCAGCTACCAGGTCATGGCCCAGCCTCAGTTAGTAGGGCTAACTGTGCTTGCCAAGCAGTGTTCTAAGTGCTCTCCATGAATTAATTGAGGAAATCCACAACCACCTTAGATGGAGGTACTCATACTGTGCCCATTTCACAGGTGAGAAAAGAGAGGCCAGAGTCACACAACGAGTGCCTCATGGAGCTGGGATTTGAACCCCGACGCCTCACGGCACCATCTCTATAGTGTCACTGGAACCGTAAACTAGAGCCAGCACGTGCCCTCAGGAACCTCCCAGGTGGCTGGAGTGTGCCTAAGGGGGCAGAGCACGAGAGGCTTCCTGGAGGAAGTGATCACACCAGGTGACCCCAACCATAGAGCTTTCACATGTTTCTTCATGGTTTTTGCACTCGGACGCCCAAACAGCCGAAGCACAGTAGTGTCGGGGTGTGACGGGCACCATCATTCTGGAGAGCTCGGGGGCTTCCCGTAACTGGGAGGCAGAGAGTCAGGGGCCTGAGGCAGCCGTGGCATCGGAGGTGGAGGAGGAGGTGGAGGGAGGGGGAGAGGCAGGAGGAGGTGTTCACTGGGAGTCTGCCCCATGCCGCCGGCTGAGTCAGAGGACCCCCCGGCCAGCCCGCGGTGTGGGGGGACTCCCAGCGAACACTCGGGACCCCCCGGCCAGCCCGCGGTGTGGGCGGACCCCCAGCGAACACACGGGACCCCCCGGCCAGCCCGCGGTGTGGGCGGACTCCCAGCGAACACACGGGACCCCCCGGCCAGCCCGCGGTGAGGGCGGACTCCCAGCGAACACACAGGGGACTCCCAGCGAACACTCAGGACCCCCCGGCCAGCCCGCGGTGTGGGGGGACTCCCAGCGAACACTCGGGACCCCCCGGCCAGCCCGCGGTGTGGGCGGACCCCCAGCGAACACACGGGACCCCCCGGCCAGCCCGCGGTGTGGGCGGACTCCCAGCGAACACACGGGACCCCCCGGCCAGCCCGCGGTGTGGGCGGACTCCCAGCGAACACACGGGACCCCCCGGCCAGCCCGCGGTGTGGGCGGACCCCCAGCGAACACACGGGACCCCCCGGCCAGCCCGCGGTGTGGGCGGACTCCCAGCGAACACACAGGGGACTCCCAGCGAACACTCAGGACCCCCCGGCCAGCCCGCGGTGTGGGCGGACTCCCAGCGAACACTCGTTCAGGAAATCCTGCCGTTGCCTCGGACTGGCCCAGGGCGGCTTGTGGGAGGAAGAGGGGCTCCCGCTGTCCTGGCTTTAGTCCCTGGACACCCACCCCGGTGAGGGTGGTGGGCTTGTTCAGCCACTCGAGAGGACCCGGAGGCCCTGGTTAACAGCTGGCTCTTGGTGGTCGTGGGGTGGGGGGCAGATTTTCATGGGAGAATATCCCTATCAGGGCTGCTTTCAAGCCTGTGTGATGTGTCCATGCGCTCGCAGGGTTCCTGACCGTGTATCAGTGGCTCTGGGGCTGCTGGGCCCCAGCGGGCTTTGGTCAGAGGTCTACCTCTCTGCCTCCCTGCCCACTTTCCCCTCTACGAGGAACCCTTCCAACTCCTGGTCATTCTTCCAATCCAGCTTCATGCCACCTCCTCCAGGAGGCCCCCAGACACCTGGCTGAGCTGTCCCTGCAGAGTGGCCCCAGCCCCTGTGTGTCCATCACGTCCGAGCATGTTCCGTGTACACAGCTCCCTCAACTGTCTCTCCCCCTGCCAGGTCAGGGTTGGGGGGTGGCTGGAGCCACAGGAGATGCCTCCACCCTCCCCTCCACTGGACCCCCACATCCAGGCACCGGCCCTGGCCCACGCCAGGTGCTTGGGGAATATTTGTCAGAAGGACGGATGCGGATGAGGAAGGTGATGTTGATGGAAAATGCGTGTACCATCTGCTGGGCGCCCGCTCTGCTCTGAGCACATAACACAGAGTAACTCATGAAACCCTCACCACAATGCTAGGTCAGCACTGATCGCCCCATTTTACAGATGAAGAAACTGAGTCTCAGCAGTTTGGGGGCAGAGCCAGGCCTGGGCTGCTGTGTATAAGTGCTCCCGTGTCCTTGGGTTCCCCTCAGTCCTGTAAGAGGCGGGGGTGGGGGGAGGCTCATAGTGTTGTCCTCATTTTAATAAACAACTGGACAGGCTACCCCCAACTACTATATGGTCAGTCCCTTGAGCACAGGACAGGGTCCTTGCTCCTCTAAATGCTTGTTCTTGACAGTGTAGCAGCTGATGAATCTTTGCCGAATTGCATTGATTTTTGCAGTAGTGAGTTTCCTGTCACTGGGGGTGTTCAAGTAAAGTCTGGGCAGTGTTTTTGGTGTATCTGGACCAAGATTCCTTAAATTCTACAGATTAAAGCCCCACAACTACGTAGAGCTGCCTAATCCAATGCCACAGCCCTGTTGCTCCTTGGCCTTTCTGGTTTGAGACCATATATGAAATTCGTATGATGTGAAGGTTCTAGGGCTGTCAACTCCATGTCAGATGATTCACAGACCTGATCTCCCTTAATTCTCCAAGCAACATTCTGAGAGCCTTATGCTGGGTGTGACACCATCTGATTTCTGGGTGAAAAATGAACTTCAGAGAGGTCACTAACCCCTAGAAGACCACTGAGCTATGAAGTGCGGAGTACAACCTTAGACCAATGTCAGCATTTATTCCACCTTCTTCTTGCGGCGGGGGTGGGCTGGGGTAAGGTGGAGAAAGGGGGTCGAACGTCAAGCACTGTTATCTTTTCGTGTAACCCTGCTCAGGAACCGTGGTCTGCAGCCCAGCTGCCGGGAGGGGTCTTGCAACCTTGCCCAGGGCTCTGAGACCTGCTGGGTGGGGGTGGGGGGGTAGGGTGCAGGTCCCCAGGGTTCATCATTTCTGGTGCTAAAGTAGGTAGAAAATTCCTAATTCCCGAGCCGGGATCGAGGAGAATTTCTGACGTGCACAAACTTGTCTCGTCCCTTGTGTTTTCCAGTCTGGGGATTAGAACCAAGAGCCTGTGAGATGCCCCGCCTGGCCCACTGTGAATCTGTGCCAGGCAGAGGCTGTTTCCAAACTGCTCACCCTCCCACACACTCTGCTCTGAAGTCTGCCACAGGAGAAATGCGGGCCACGGTCCTGCGTCTCTGCTTACTGCCAGGTCCCTTAGTGTCTCTGAGCCTCAGTTTCCTTACTGGGGATATGGGGTTGGTTTTTAGTAGGTTCTCAGTAAGGATTGCTATTCATAAGAGTTTGCATCTGATGAGAAGCCAGATGCCCCCTCTCCAGTCTCTGGTTGCCTGGCTCTGATTCCTGGAGGCACCCATCGCGGCCAAAATGACATAAAAATAATCCAATTTGCAAACGTTTTAGTGGGCTGGTTTCAGACTGAGAAAAGCAGGGAGATTTGGCTTGGATATCTTCTCTGAATATAGTCAGGCAGGAGAGGGTAGAGTGGTTCCCAAACCTGTCTCCAGAAAATTTAATTTGGATAACTTGATGAAGTAAATCAAGAACCTAAAAAAATTCCCTTTCCTTTTTGCTTGGTATTTCTGAAAAGAATCAAAAGGACAGGAAAAGCTTCATGCATTTAGAAGAGTAAAATAAGAACAACCAAAATATTTAGGACCAGGAAATTGCTTAAATATATAAAAAAAAGGATGCTCCAGGGACTGCTGGGGGGCTCAGTCAGTTAAGCATCAGACTCTTGGTTCTGGCTCAGGTGGTGATCTCCAGGTCCTGAGATCGAACCCCGCCTTGGTCTCCCCACTCAGCAGGGAGTCTGCTTGAGATTTCTCTCTCTCTCCATTTCCCTCTCTTCCTCCTACTTGTGCTGTCTCTCCTTCTGTCTCTCTCAAATAAATAAATAAATCTTTGAGAAAAATGATGCTCCAAACAGTTTATAAATAAATAAATAAATAAGTAAAATTTTCTGATACCATGTCAAGCAGAAAAAAGAAAACAGGACACTGAATTTTATATACAACATGGTAGGCAAAATACCAAATTTTAACTGATGGTATTTGCCTTTCAGCATGGGATCCTGGGTTGCTTTTGCATTTTCTTTATTGTTTGTAGTAGCCTCCATTTTTTCTATGAAGGATATATATTACTTTTGTAATGAAGGTATTTAAATAAGCTAAGTGTTTTCTCCTATTTTTAAAAACATAGGGAATGAATGATGGGTTAGCTTACGTAAGGAAGGTAATCAGTCAACTTGTGTTCAAAGGAAGACTTGTTTACATAAAAACCAATAAATATGCAATCATGTTTTCATTTAAAATGAAATGTCTAAAGTATTTATGAACTGTTTCTTCAGTGGTTTCCTGTTTACTCACCCACCAGCTCTGAGCAGGTGGCTTCAGCAGGCTTCTAAAACCCAGGGAAAAGTACCCAGATGAGTTGCTGCTGAGGAAACTTCTGGGAAGATGTGGTTTTCTACAAGGCATAAACCCTCAGGGCCAGAGGGTTCAGACTGATTTTCTGAATTTGGGGGCCCCGTGGAACAAAGGAAAAGGGCAGAAGCAAATCCTTCCCCAACGTCTGTTCTAGATCTTGATTCATGCCTCTGTTGCCTGGGTTGTGTCTGAGTGATTTTTTCCCTGACAGTTGCAGGGACGGCAACTGTTTTGTGAGCTTCTCAGATTTGAGCATGTCTTTCTGCTGCCTATGCTCATGGAGGACCATTCAGTATCACAGCCCGTTTCCCTCTTGAATCTGTAGGTGTTCCTCTGTTGGGGTCTGGTGGATTTGTTGCTGCAGAAAACCTGAAGCCAGCTTCATTTTCCTTTGTCTGTTGCCTGCCATTTCCCCCTGTCCCCCGAAATCTGTTTTTTAAAAAGATTTATTTATTTATTTATTTATCTATCTATCTATCAGAGAGAGAGAAAGAGAGTGCACAAGCAGGGGGAGTGACAGAGGGAGAAGCAGACTCCCTGCTGAGCAAGAAGCCTGAGGTGGGACTCCATCCCAGAATGGTGGAATCATGACCTGAGCCAAAGACAGACACTGAACCACCCAGGTGTGCCCCCCTGCCTCTAGTTTATTCAACTGCCTCCCCTGGTCGTGCTAAGTCTGGCCAGCTGTGACATGTGAGGCAAATTTGCTGTGTAACAGAAGACCTTGGATGATAGAGTCCCTGGTGGCCTTCAGATCCCAGCTCTGACATTTACTTCATGGTGTGATATCAAGGGAGGGGCCCCCCTCTCTGAGCCTAGGTCCCCCCACTCATTGGACAAGGAGCTTCATCTCCAGTGTGTGGGATATGGTGAGGACCCAGCGGGTCACCCCTGGCACCCAGGACCTCATGCCTCAGCTCCCTTTCCTGCCTCAGGAATGATCGTCATTTCCAGGGTCCCTCAGATGTAAGGGTTTTTCTTTGTGGTGACCACACCAGGGGGCCCCACCTCTGCCACCACAGCCACCACCATCCAAACAGACCCTCGAAAGAAGTTCCCCAGGCCGTTTGCAAGGAACATCCCCGTGGCTGATACTTATTCTTAAGTAGACATGGGTCCGTGGCCAGGGATGTGAGTGGGGTCTCCATGAGGGCTGTGGGCACCCAGCTGGGGCTTCTGGATTACATCCCACTGTGGGAAGCCCCCAGGCTGAGGGGTCCCTATGGTGATACCATTGCCTCTCCGGGGAGGCATGATGTCCTCATGGGAAGAACCCGACCAGCTCCCAACCTAGCTGGGCCTCTGACTAGCTCTGTTTTAGCTCTGGAGACATTTCCTTGACTCTCAAGTGGGAAGAGCCTTTTTTCTTGGGGGTTCATCAGGAGGAACGCTTGCCATAGTGTTGGGTGCCAAGAGAGCCCAGAGGGGGGCCGAGATACTCGTCAGGTGGCACCAGGCAGTCTCCTGTGCCTTGTCTCTCCCTCTGCTCCCTCTTCCCCCGCGTGGCACACCCTTCGCTGTCCTCGGGCTAGGCCTCACGGGAGAGGACTTGAAACCTACCCACAAAGACAATTCAGACATGATAGACGTCTCACAAACTGTGTGTGGGGACGTAGGCAACAGAGAGGCCATATGCGTGTGTGTGTGTGTGTGTGTGTGGTATGTGATGCCTATGTGTGGTGGTGTGTGTATCTGTGGGTGTGTGTGGTCTCTGTGTGTGATGTGTATGTTTGTGGGGGTATGTGTCTGTGTGTTGGGGTATGTGTAGTGGGTGTATATATTTTGTGGTGTGTATGGTGTATGTGTGGTATTGTGTGTGTGTATGTGGGATGTTGGTGTGTGTGTGATATGTGTGTATTGTGTGTGTATGTAGTTTGTGGTATGTGTGGTGTATGTGTGTGGTGTGTGTAGTGTGTGTGTATATGTGGTATATGTGTGTGGTGTGTGTGTGGTATTGTGTGTGTGTATGTGGGATGTTGTGTGTGTATGATATGTGTGTATGTAGTTTGTGGTGTGTGTAGTGTTGTGTGTGGGTATGTGGTGTGTGATGTATGTTTGTGTGGTGTGTGTGGTATTGTGTGTGTGTGTATGTGAGATGTTGGTGTGTGTGTGGTATGTGTGTATTGTGTGTGTATGTAGTTTGTGGTGTGTGTTGTGTTGTGTGTGGTGTGTGGTGTGTGATGTATGTCTGGTGTGTGTGGTATTGTGTGTGTGTGGAGTGTTGGGGTGTGTGTGTGTGTGTGTGTGTGTGTGGAGTGTTGGGGTGTGTGTGTGTGTGGAGTGTTGGGGTGTGTGTGTGTGTGTGTGTGTGTGTGTGTGTGTGGAGTGTTGGTGTGTGTGTGTGTGTGTGTATCTATCGGTGGTGGTGACAGAGGCCCCGGGAGGGCACAGCGGACACGCTGCCTCTGCTTCTGGGTTCAGGCTGCTCGGGAACGAGGCGCGTGCTACTGTCGCGGGTCCCCGGCGGCACCGAGGCACAGAGCTGTGCGGGAGCGTCTCGGCCCCGCTGTCTCTCGCGCCGGGCCCCAAGGGCCTCGCGGGTGGCTGTCTGAGTGGGGAGCCCGGGGCAGCGTCCGCCAGTGGCCCGGGGACACGGGGCAGGTGCAGGGGCCGCCGCGCGGGGACTTGCACGCACGTCCCGGGCCGGCAGCCGCACGATGGCCGTGGCCCGCGCGCGAGGTGGGTCTGTGAATGGCTGCGTGGGACTCCCCAGGAGGGGCCCGCTCAGGGGCCTGAGGCTCGGGGCTGGTGAGCCGAGAGGTGCCCTCTCTCCGGTGCCCCAGAGACTCTGGGGGGGCGGCCGGCATGCACGGCGAGGCTCACAAGAGATGAAGCCTGGAAACCCACCACCCAAGTATTAGTCTGGTGATGAAGAGCTCTCTCGGGCCCCTTCCCTCCACTCCCCCCGTCACGAGCTGACATTTAACAACATCCAGGGGGAGGGTGGCTTTGGCGCTGGGCAGGGCCAGGGCCTGATTTCTCCTCCTCGAGCTTGCTCCCCTCAGAAAGCACTTTGCACTCAGGGCGCCTGGGAGGCTGAGTCGTTAAGCGTCTGCCTTCGGCTCAGGTCATGGTCCCAGGGTCCTGGGATCGAACCCCGAGTTGGGCTCCCTGCTCCGCTGGGAAGCCTGCTTCTCCCTCTCCCACTCCCCCTGCTTGTGTTTCCTCTCTCGTTGTGTCTCTCTCTGTCAAATAAATACAATCTTAAAAATAAAATTAAAAAAAAAAAAAGAAAGCACTTTGCTAAGGCAGTTTGTCTCCCACATGTGGACAGAGGCCCACCTGCTTCAAAACCCCGGGAGCTGCTAGGAGCCCGAGTCCCGGGAGAGGGCCCTGCGGTCGGGAAGGGCGGGAGCGGGGAGCCAGCCTCCCCCTGACCGGCTGCACAGCCATGTTTGGAAACGGCTAGTCTTTCCCCGTCAGGCCGGGCCCACGCTGGAGCACGGCCGCTCAGGGAACCCTCAGGAAAGAGGAGACACGGAGTCATGGGTTCAGATCAGCACAACAGCAACCACTGAAGTGACAGGCACCCTACAGCTCACGACATCCTGCGGGATGCCCGGACCAGATAGCGCTGATTTGCAAATGTGGCCCCATGAGGCCCAGAGAAGCGAAGTGATGGGTCTGAGGTCTCTCTGCTGTCTGCTGAGTGTGGACTGGGGTCTGAGAACTCTCTGTCCCTCTCCACCTGTCCCTCTCCACAGGCTCCAGAGATCAGGAGGCCCACAGGCGTTGGGGGGGGGGCCGGAAACCTAAAGTTTGGGCCCCGGAGGGAAGTGTGATGGGGCTCCTGCTGTCACCACCCAAGGACGTGTTGCCGGGGGAATGTGAGAGCATGCGTGGCGGGGTGCCGCTTTCCCCGGGAGTCCCCAAGATGCAGGGGCCCCATCGCAGGGCCAAGACAACACCTCTGAGGGCCCCAGAGCCTGTTCTTGACCCCGTAGGCCACCCCTCCGCTAGGTGGGCACCTGCAGTGAGCCTGATGCCTGCTTACACCGTACCAATGCCATCTGAGTTAGGGCTCACCGTGGTCCTCAGAAAAGGGAAGGATGATCCCCGTTGCACTATGAAGAAAGCAGGCCCCGAGAGCATCCCTAACCAGTAAATGGTCAGGACTTGAACCCAGAACTTGTGTGTGTTCCACCCTCCTTCGTGCTGTGATGATGGGGGGTGGGGCTCATATTTTCTAGCCTCCAGTAGCTTCCAGATCCCACTTTGATGACAGAGTCAAAGAGATAGCTGACTCTTTGGGTTTGTAGGAGAAAGTGTGTCTTGGTGAAGGAGCTGCAGAAGTTTAGCTCAGAGAGGGCCTACGGGGACTAGAATGGGCACACTCTGGCACCAAGAAATAGAAAGTGGATCATTGTTCAGTGGGAGAGGAGTTTAGCTCCAGTCTAAGGAAGGACTTTGTAACCATAGAACTCTCCCAAGATGGAGTGGGCTGGCCGGTGAAGTAGTGAGCTCCCCATCCCTGGAAGCATGTACACTAAGAAAAATACTCACAGGTCAGGGGACTCCTAGACTGGGTAGGTATTGGAAGTGATGCATTCGGGGTGTCAAATCTTGTAGGTTCTGATCATTTGGCTCATGGTCTTGAGCTCTAAGTGCCTTCCAAATGTTCAAAGCAACACAGAGATCTGCTTTGTGTCTTTTTTTTTTTTTTTAAATAGGCTCGATTTCTTTTTAGGGAAGTTTTAGTTCACAGAAAAATTGAGCAGAAAGTACAGAGACTTTCTATAAGCCCACTGCCCCCCCACACCCCAGCCTCCCTCACGATCAACAGCCCCCGCCAGAGGGGCGCATTTCCTGCAGTGAACGCCTGTATTGGCCTATCATCATCACCCAAAGTCCACGGGGCTCCCTTGTACATTCCATGGATGGGGACAAATGTATAATGATGTGTACCCACCACTACAGACCCCTACATGCAGTTTTGCTGCCCTAAACATCCTCTGTGCTCTGCCTATTCACCCCTCCCTGCCCTCGACCCCTGGCAGCTACTGATCTTTTTTACAATCCCATAGTTTTGCTTTTTCCCCGAATGTCATATAACTGAAATCATACAGTATGTAGCCTTTTCAGATGGGCGTCTGTCACTTAGGAATTCTACCCGTCCATCCGTCCATCTGGTCGTTCGGCCAGCGGTGACCGGAGCCTGTGTTATGCTGAGCATGTTCTCCGTGCAGGGGAGGCAGCGGTGATCTGAGAGAGGAGAGCCCTGCTTTCATCCGGAAAACCAGTCCCTCGGACCCACTCTGAACTTGGAGGCCATGTGCTGTCACGGTGTTTGCCGAGACCACGTGGCACGGCCATTTCCCCTGCGTGGTCCCTGCATGGCCGGCATCTCTCAAGTTTGGTCTAATCCCAAGTCCTCGGTCAGTCCTCTGAACCTTCCCCTGTGTGTAAGCAACAGAGCCAGAGTCCCAAAGAGCCTGAGGCAGCCCCCTCCCCTCCCTGGTCCCTAGTGATCTTCACTTCTACCCTGAGGGGCTCTGGGATTTTGTGAGTGTGCGCAGGGCTGGAATGGGGCCCTAGGGTTTCCCCGGAGGGGGTGGCACAGGAGCCTTCTTGTTTGCGATGTTTTCCCAAAGCTCTTCGCCTGGCTTTTCCCCACACCTGCCTGCCTTCCACCCTACGCAAGGGGAAAGGGCACCCTCCTGCCTCCAGCTTGTGGGGCTCCCCTTCACCCGCGGCTGCTGGGGGCCTGGAAGGACACAGAATGGCTTTCCTCCAGAGAAGAGGGAACGGGCAGTGTCCTCTGGGGTCGCTCACCCTGGCCCCAGCCTGAGCCCGTCTCTCTCTTGGAGGGCTGGCCCAGGGGCCCCCACGGCCCCACACCTAGGCCGGCCCTCCCACTTCCGGTGCATGGGAGCCAGAGACAGCCCGTGACTCAGGGAGGCCCGTTCCAACCTGCCCGCCAGAGCGACACCCATCGCCTACCCCGACCCGCTCATGCAGCCACCTGCCCTCAGCCGCCCGCCCGGAGCCCCGACTGTAGCTGTGGCCTTCACAGGCAGGCACGGCCCATGTCTACCCTTCCACCACCCTGCCAAGTCCTCTCCACGCTCAGGAAACGGGGGAAAAAGAATTTGCTCGAAAATGTAATGCAGGGAATGAGAGCAGAGCTGGGACTCCAACCAGTGCCCAGCCCAGGCTCCGAACCGGTGTCCCCATTTATCCCTCTGCCCTGGGCAGCCAGGACCTGGACGGAGGGGCTTTCAGCCTGCCTGAGTTACCACCGCTTGCTTGGGGCTGGACCCGACATTTCCAGACCCTCTCCCCTCTGCCGTCCAATTTAACTCCTGCCCCCCCGGGAGCCAGCAAGCACGGTCCTTTGCAGACAGAGAGACTGAGACTCAGAGAGGTTAAGCAACTTGTCCAGGGTCACACGGGACCCAAGAGCCGCACAGCTGTGAGTTAAAAGCCAGATTCCAGAGTCTAAACCCCACACCCATCCCTGCTCCTTGTTGTTGAACTCCGAGGCAGCTACCCAGAGTCCATAAAAATCAAATCACTAAATTGTTCACACAAATACACACACGGCTGTCTCGATTCAAGGAGGAGACAAACCTAGAACCAACAGGATAATTCCTCCCCTGGGAGCCCTCCCAGTTACTCAGCAGGACTGGGAAAGGAAAGGAACTTTCCCTCCAGCCCGGGGAACTCAGCCCCTGGGACACTCACCTGCACACTCTCTCTTTGTGCTGGGACCTCCTGTCCTCCTGGCAATGGTGAGGCGACTGGACCAGCCCCTGCCCGGGCTCCCCCTTATCCAGAGCGAGCCACACGGGCACCTTGGGTGCTCCGTCAGGCCGGCAGGGCTGCCTGATGTCCTCACCCGTCCTAGGAGCTGCTGGAGCCCAGCGCCTGGCTGAAGTAGTGGAGGGAACAGCTCATCTTTCAAGGGCTGGGTGGTGATGTCACCGCCCTCCTGGGCACTTCCTCCCTCCACCTCCAGCCCAGCCCAGCCCAGCCCAGCGCTCCTGCCCAACGACGGGGCCAGTCTGGTTGTTACAGTTTCTAGAACCCACGCCTACAGAGGCCAGGCTGGGACGGTCTGCGCTGTGAGCCTTGAGAGCTCAGTCAGCCCCATGGCAGATTTCCAGGTTAGCCCTGGGAATGTTCTGTTGCCTGGACTGGCTGCCCTTTACAGCCACAGAGCGGCAAGGTGTCCGGTGCTCAAAAGCAGCACGTTCTGGATCCCCCTCCCCGCACTCCCTGCCTAAGGACCTTGGGGAGGTGGCTTCACGTCTCTGAGCTGGGACATGGAGCAGAGATCGTGACAAGTGTTCGAGGGGGTGTGGTCCTCACCACAATTACAGCCCCGACCCATCTGTGACTTGTTTTCTGTGTCAGGCATTTTCCTAAGCACCTAAATGGATGAACTCAGCTAATCCTCGCAGGAACCCAGGCAGACTGGCTCCAAAGTCCGTGTTCTGAACTGCTGTGCCGTCCCCTTTCTCAATGACATGTAATCATGGATGCGAAAAGTGGATTGATGGCCTAGCTGGTTACCCCGAAAAACTAGCGTTCTTCCTTTTGGCATCGCGTTCGGCGGCTGGCACACTCTCTGAGTAAGTTTGTCTAATACAACATTTATTTCTTCTCATTACTTCCCCCCCGTGATTGTTTTGATGTCTGAGTTTTAGTGTAAACAGTCAGCCTGCCTCCCAAGTGGCAGAAACGAGCAAACAACTTTGGAGAAGGGGCATGTTTCCCTGTCTTGTTTTCTGGAGACTTGGGGGTTTGTGCTCCCTCCCCCCCGAATCTGGGGAAGTTTGGCAATGGTTTCCTCCCACTTCCCCACTGATTGGTTTCCTTGGCTTCACTCCGGAGACTTGGAGACTTGCGAATCTTAGCACTTAACGTTTCCGGCAGCTTCAAACTGGAAGTGTGGGGCCTTTCAAACGTATGTATTTTTAAGGTCTTAAAAGCTTTCCTTCAGAAGAGACCAAATGAAGTGGAATTGGGGAATAGGTAGGAGGGTCAGGACCCCACCTGCGGGTGTCCCCTTGCATTCTTACCTTCTCTGAAGCAAGTCTACAAACAGTGATCAAGTTCCACTCCACCCTCACGGAGACAGGGAAACTGAGCCCCAGAAAGATGTACTGGGATCTGGGCCTGATGTGGCTGTGGAGTGGTTGCAGAGACTTGGGTCAAGTCCACCCCCCCGACCTCGGCCTGGGGGCCTCAGATGAGTCTCCAGAGTACTGGCCTGAGAGTTTTCCCTCCCCAGGTGGGGACGGGGCTCTGGGGAGGGGCTGCATGGGGCCTACAAAATGGGTACGCAGAATTGTACGGTGTGCGTGCCTTTTCTAGGGGAGAGGATCTCTTGCCTTCCTCAGTTCAGGAACACCAAAGCATGTTGAGACCCAACAGAACAGACACTTCTCGAAGCCCCCAGCTGGTACGATGGTGTGGGGCTTGATCGATCCCAGGACCCCAGGATCATGACCTGAGCAGAAGGCAGGTGCTTAACCGACTGAGCCACCCACGTGCCCTGGAATGTAGTTTTTGAACAATACCGTCTTGATTTACTTTTGAAGCTCTGGTTGGAGGCTGGTCAGTTTCTTGTTAGCAGTTAGGTTTGCTTTCTGACACTTGCCTTGCTGGGCTCTCACACTGTGGGCCACTGTGTACCTAATCACCCGGGGGCGGGGTACTGAACAACTGTGGACAGCCCCCATACCCTGGAACTCAGAGACTTATTCAAACTAGCCAATCCGTAGGGAGCGTGGGAATCCCTGGGAATCCTAGCTAACCCCTCCCCTGCTTGCCACAGGCAACTCCCTGCAACTCCAGCTTGCTGCTACTCTGTCCCCGGGTATAAGCCCTTGTGTGGACCTGCCTGGATGGCTTTGCACATTTGGAACGAAAGTAACAAAAAGTTCTATCTTTCATCCATACAATTGTCATTGTGTTGTGTCTTGCCATCAAAACAAACTTTAAATCTTATAAAACCATTACCTATTTTTTCATTCACCTCCAAGTGTATCTACCCATTCATCCAAATACCCATCCATCCATCCATCCATCCATCCATCCATCCATCCATCTATCCATCCATCCACCCATCCTTTAACCAACCCATTCACCCATTCATACACTAATCCATCCATCCATCCATCCATCCATCCATCCATACATCCATCCATACATCTATCCATCCATCCATCCACTTACCAGCTCACCATGCACTGATAAATCAGACATCCATATAACTAGGCTGTCCATTGTTCAACAGAAGTGAATGGATCCAACACACCCTTGCCTGAGAGGAGTCTGCCCCTGAGGCTAGTCCCCAGCTTCTGGGCAGAACCTGGGTGTGGAACCATTTCAAAAGGAGCTCCATGTGGACTCAGGAACAAACCCCTCTAATTTTTATGTGTGTTAGCATGTTTTCTGTCCTTCATTTTTGTTATGAGGAAATTTGGCTAAACCCTTCCTGCAAAATGACCACAGCCACTGACTGTTACACTCCTCCATGCTGAGTCTGCTCGGCTGGGGTCCACAGGGGGGCTCAGCCCTGCCAGGACTCCCAGCTCCAGCTGGCGCACCTGCGTTCAGAGAGAACAGCACGGAAGCAAACTATAGACATATATGTACCTATGCTTGTTTATAAAGTTCTGCCCTTACACCCCAGTGTTCTGGAATGTTCTTTTCAACATCTGTGTGTGAGGCCAGAGTGTCACTCCTGCCCCTCACTCCCCTACCTAGGAAGGCCCTTGTCCCTGGCCCCCAGGAGTGGGCTGTCCTTTTGTACAGAACTCCACAGTCCTGGCCAGAAAGCCAAGCCCTGTTGTCTGTGATCGGCAGCCACTGAGGGAAGGGCTCATCCGTCACACACACCCCAGACAGACCCATCCTGGAAACTGGAAGGCAGGATTGAAAGGTAAGCTCTGACTTTATGCATGGTGAAACACATGCAACGCCTATAATTATGCTTGGTTGGCACCATGGCCACACCTGTGAACCTACAGAGTGCATCCCAGCCCCGTGCCCCTCCTGCCCACCTCTGGTCCCCGCTCCTGGAGGCCCTTACACGGACAGCCCTGCTAGAGGCATTGACCTTAAGCACAGGCCCAGCTCCAACCCTATGGCTGCCCACTGCCTGGCCAGATAACACTGTTGGCTACTTAATGTCCTTCTAAGGAAAGAAAGGTTAAAAATGTAAAGGATCAGCATGCATTTTACCGTGTATCTTCACACCGCTCCATGCCAGTTTTAAATGCAATATCCGTGCGTTTAAGTCCTAGGTGGAATCACCGAAATGACATAATTCCGTGTTTCATAGTTTGTATGTGCTTATGTGTTTTATTCTCATCAGACATGGGGAAACACTGCAGAATACAAGCTCATCTGTTTTTGTTTAACTTTGGGATATGGGAGTTTTCCTCACGGTTTCTGTTTGGCTGGACTTTCCCAGAGCACCTAAACTTCCCAGATGTGGGGAGTGAGTGAGATCCCTGTGATTCCTGGGATGCCAACCTCAAGACCTGGCTGGGAAAGGGGCTCTAGGGGGTGCTGGACACAGTGTGCGGAGGCCAGTCCCTCCTCAGTCCCTCTGTCCATCTCCTTGCTGCGCGGGGAGGCGGGCGGTGGCTCCTGGTCCCCTTGGGGCTGCCAGACAGTCGAGCGCCCCAGGCTTGGTGGACAGGAGCCCTGGGTCTGCCCGTCAGTCTGGCCACACTTCCCAACTCTGTCCTTGGCCCTGGGACTGTCGCCAGCAGGTCTTGGGAGGTGGTTACTCACTTCCTGTGGCTGCGGCCGGGGCTGGGAAATCCAGGGTGAGGAGGGGAGGCCGCTTCCTGGCATCCCTCGAACCCTCTTCTCCTAGGACTGACCCCCGAGCCAGGGTCCCCACAGAGTAGGCTCTGCACAGCGTCCTCTAACTCCTGTGGAACCTGGGTCCCTCTACCACAGCCCCCGCCGGGACATCTGGCTGTCTGGTTAGCCCCTTGGGGTCCCCCAGGTTGGCACAGCACCGAGTCCTCTCTACTCCCGTTCCCACTCTCTCCTCCTCCCCCTCTCCATCTTCATCAGGAAACCGAAGCTTGGAGGGGGTCCAGTGAGCCGCGGAGGTGGGCTTTGGTGGCATCGCGGTAGCTTCTCCTCCACGGACTTGAGGTAGCGGGGGTGGAGGAAGGAAGGCTGGGGTGATTGGCTAACATGTTTGGGGATGGGCAGCGAGGGGGGAGCTGGAGGGACCCCGAATGGCCCTCCCCACCCCCATTTGCCCTCCCAAATCTCAAATTTGGGTTGCATGCCCTTGGCTACCAGAGGTGGCGCTGTGGACCCGCAGGCTCAGGGGCTCCCGAACCCTGTCACTCGTCGCTGGGGGGGGCTCATGCACTTGATTTTAGATTCTGCTCTGTGTCTGTTTCCCCTTGTACCACAGAGGCGATACCCCCGCCTGGTGGAGCGTGAGGCTCAGGGGAGGCTCAGGCGAGGCTCAGGCGAGGCTCAGGTGTGCGGCGTCGGCCCAGCAGCAGGCAGAGGCCGGGGTCCCCAGTGGATGCAGACCTGACCTCCAGCCCCGCATGCAGGTGCTCTAGCTTGGGCAGGGTCCCGGGCTCCTCATGGTGAACCGGGATGTCATGTCTGCCACGGGGTCCCCGACAGCCGAGTGGGGATTTGCGGAGTCCTGCCCCTCACCGGATGAGTCCTCTCTTCCTGGCAGTACGGGCCATACTGCCTCCCTTCCCTGCCTTTACGAAAAAGCCGAACGTAACCACTTAAAAGTTCATTGTCATTGAGCAGACTTGCCACATTGTGCCACCTCCTCTGTCTAGTTCCCAAACATTTCCGTTCCCCCCAAAGGAAAGCCCGTACCCTGTGACGGTCACTCCCCACTCCCCGTCTCCCCAGCCCCCCAGCAGCCATCCATCTGCTTTGTCTTTTGGGATTTGCTTATTCTGGGTATTTCCTACTGGTTGAATCACACCATCTGTGACCTTTCGGGGCGACTCCTTTCTCTCCAACTAATGTTTTCGAGGTTCCCCCAGGCAGCAGGGGGCTGTGCTTCGTCCTGTTTATAGCCAAGTAACATCCACCTTTTTCATCCCTTTACCATGGATGGACGTTTGGGCTGTTTCTGCCTTCTGACTGCTGCAAACCATGCAGCTGTGAACATCTGTGTACAAGGACCTGAGCTTCCGTTTTCAGTTCTTTGGGGGCACATCCCGGGAGTGGAATTCCTGGGTTAGGAGGTAACCCTATGTTTACCTTTTTGAGGACCGGCCGGACTCTTTCCCGCTGCAGCCGCTCCTCCCGTGTCCTCCCCGCCGGTGCTCCTCACTCAGGTCCACGCACTTGGCCCCTGATGCTGCTGGGATCCAGGGGAGCTTTGACCGGGGGCCTTTGGCGAGTTTCTGCTGACTCAGTGGCCAACCCTTCAGCACCAGCATCTGTACCCTCTTCACCCCAATGTCGCTTAGAATACCTTCAGTTCACTGGGGTCCATTCCCACGTGCTCCTCATTGGAGTCTTATTTTTTTTTTTTTTAAGATTTATTTGACACACAGAGAGAGCACAAGCAGGGGGAGCAGCAGGCAGAGGGAGAAGCAGGCTCCCTCCTGAGCAGGGAGCCCGATGCAGGACTCAATCCCAGGACCCCGGGATCATGACCTGAACTGAAGGCAGATGCTTCGCCGACCGAGCCACACAGACGCCCTTCAGTGAAGTCTTCTTAATGAGACAGAGAGGTCGAGTGTTTGGCCCAGAGTCACCCAGCTCAAGAGAGGCTGAGTTGGAGTAGGAATCTAGGCCTCCCTACCCTGGTGCTCTGGCCTGCGCGATGCGGGGCCCCAAAAGCTGGGCTGCTCCTGGGAACTGTCTACCCGCCACCCCCCAACACCAGAGCTCTGGCCTCCTTGGGAGAGAAGCATCCATAACATTCTGGGCCACATTCCTCTGCCCAGGGTGGCTGGGTCCACAGGCTGCGGCCTGCTTTCAGGTGCCCTTCACCCTTGAGTAATTCCCGTCGGGTTTACTTTCAGGTCTGTTTTCTGAACGCAGCCCCTGGCCCCTCCCGGCCCCCGTGGCTACCCGGTCAGAGAGCTCCCCTCGGGGCACCCTGAGCTCAGGCGCAGCCACCCTCTGGCAAAGCATATTCAGCCAGGCTCCTGGGCACTGAGCACCTTGCTCAAGCCGGACCCCACGCGGCAGGTGTCACCCCCCACCCACAGGGTCAGCCTCCTGACGGAAATCATTGGACCATGTCCTCCACCGAGGAACCCGGGGGTTCCCTGAGGTCAACAACCTGAGTTCAAGTATGTGACCCAGCCACTCTCACCAAGGTCATTGCAGGGCCCCAGCTCATCTCCCATGTCCCTGCCCACCCCGCCCGCCCTTCCGCCTTGCAGCTGCGG
>LNAC01000012.1:6830607-6883547 GCA_002007465.1 Ailurus styani | reverse complement strand
GTCATTTTGTAATTAAAAAACTTCAACAACAGCAACAACAAAAAGAAATGTGCACGCAGGGAAGTTTACTCCTGGCGGTGTCCCGGTCTGTGGGTTTTGACAAACGCGGACTCGTGTACCCGGCATCCCAGAGCCCCCCAGAACAGTGCAATGCCCCCCACACGGCCCCTTGTACTCAGGCCTCCCTTACTGTCTGGCTGCTAGCTATCTGTGCTCTGTCCAGAGGGATTTGTAAGGAGGGAGGTCACCCTGGCATCTAAAAGAAAACCCAGCCCCAGGCTGGTGGCCCAGCCCTCTTCTCCTGAGTCCCCAGCCACAGCCTCAGGCCTCCCCCCCCCGCCAGCCTGCTCTGCCATCCTGGCTAAGAAGGTGCCCTCCTGTGTCCCCTGGGGACTCTTCTGGGCTGTGAACTTGCTCGCCTCTGTCCCCTGCGTCAGCCATGAACTCACAGCTCACCGATCCACAGGCAGGCACACACTAGGCGCTCAATAACTGCTCAGGGAAGGCCCCAGACGGCTGTGATCTCAGTTGCTTTCTGATTCCCAGCTGTACCTTTTCCACGATGCCTTGGGGCCTCCCCAGAATTCTCACTCATCCATCCATCCATCCGTCCATCCATCCATCTGTCCATCCGACACCCCCTGGGGTCAGATTCTTCCCTGCGTGCCCATCCGCCAGAACCGGGGAAGGCTGGTCCCTACTTTCTCATGGTGGAGAGATGATCAGCCCCCTCCCATATGCTTCCGAAGGGGGAGAGGACTCTCCCCTCCATTTCCCCACCCGGCCACCAGCTCACAGCTCCGGGAGGAGAGAGACACTGGGGTCATCCACAGAAGGGACGGTGACCTGCCCAGGGAGAGCGGCAGCTGAAGAACCGTGGGGCAGCCCAGGCCCCGCAGAGCACTGAGAAAGGCCGCTGGGCAGCGGGAGGCGAGGCGAGGGGACAGCCCTTACGTGGGGCCCTGGGGTGGCCCCAGCGGGAGCCCGGAGCTTGGGGTGGGCGCCTCAGAGCCAGAGGCCCCCACTCACCCTGTGCCCAGTGGGGAAACCGGAGCACCCTTGTCTGGCCTTCTCCCTTCCCACCCCCACCAGGGAGCAGTGGGTCCCTGTGTTTCTTGGCGGGTCACAGAAACATCGCAGAGACAGGGGACGGGGTGCACTGAGGCCGAGGAAGGAATCGGCCTTGGCGTCATGGTGACAGCAAACATGTCCTGTGGTTCCTGCCCCATGAATAAACACCACCTTCCTAAATGCTTCCCGGCCACGAACCCTGAGGGCGACGAGCTGCAAGCGGGATCCAGAACTCCCTGTCACCAGAAATAGGTGAGGGGGCCCCCCGAGGAGGCAGGGGCCGCGTGGGTGGTGGCTAGCTGTCCTTCCGGGCACTGAGCTGGGTTCCCTTCCCAGACCGGAGTGATTCAGAAAGTAAGGAGGTGACCTTTTTCCTTCCCCAAGGGTCACTTCTTTGATTCCAGGATATATATATATATATATATATATATATATATATATATTTTTTTTTTTTTTTTTTTTTTTTTAAGATAGAGGACATTTCAGCCCTGAGAATGGAAGCGAGGATGCCATGGCGCCTGACAGAGGTGCACCGAGCAGTCAGCACTTGCCGATGGACTGGGCAGATGCACTCGCCCCCCGGCCCTGCGCGCCCGCAGCCCTCGGAGACAGGCGGTAGAGGCCGGTGCAGGTCTGTGCACCGGAGGCCGTGATGAAGTGCTCAGGTCTTGGGGGACGGGGTGGGGGCAGGCGGCCAGCTGCGGTGCCCCAAAGCCCCCTCGGAGCTGCTTCTGCAGGGCGCTGCTGCTGCTGCCTTCCCAGGGTGGCTTCCCGGGTGCGCACCAGCTTCCGAGTCAAAGGTACACGTGGGAATGTCTCATGGGACATCCTGGTCACGTACCTGCAATCCACTTGCAAGAGCGGCTGGGAAACCTTTTGCCGTCGTTCAAGACTCAGAGGGTGGGGAGCCTGCAAACTCGGCAGGGGGATCAGAGGTACAGAGAGACCAACCAGGATAAACGTGCTCACAGCCCTCCCCTGCGGACATCCCACTCTCGGGCCTAGCCATGTCTCCTGGGATGCTGCTCTCTGTCTGTCCCCTCATCTTGGTACGTCACCACGGACCTAGATGTCTCTCTTGCTTCCCCTCCCACCTCCCCCCAAGTGTGATCATATCAACACTTAGGGTGCATGCGTTTTCACGTTGCTATGCTCACGAGGCAGGGAACGCAGCGTGGATGCACTGTGACAGGGGAGCCCCGTGTCATGCCGTGAGTAGGTGTATAGGGTTCCCAGGGCTGCTGTGACAAATGACTCACGACGTGCTTACGACGGAGAAGGGTGTCCTCTCACAGGTCCGGGATGACGGTGTCGGCCGGGCTGTACGCCTCCCGCCAGCCTCTGGTGGCCAGCGTCCCTTGGTTTATGGCCACCTCCTCCCACCGTCGCCTGTCTCCTGCCTTCTCCTCCGTGATCACCTGCTGTCCCCTGGCCTCTCATGAGGACCTTTGGGATGGTATCAAGGGCCCATGCGGACATTCCAGAATCTTGTCTTCTTCCTCATGTTCGCAGAGACCCTTTCCTCCAGATAAGGGCACATTTGTCATTTCTTGGACAAGTTCCTCCCTCTGGTTTGCTTCGGTTTCCCTTTCTGCACCCTCCATGTCTTAGCTCTGGAACCACCGGTGCGGAACAGGATCGTCTTCACCCCTGCTATTATTATTGTTTCTCTCCTTTTGGGGACTTCCTTTGATGCCATTTTCGAATGCTTCTTTTGAAGATGAGTTACCTCATTTGAACCGGCTTTATTGGAGTGTAATGGACACATAGCGAACCGTGTTTGTTTAAAGTGTGCAGCTCGCTAAGTTTTTACGTAAGTATAGGCTTCGGGGACAGCACCACCATCCTAACGAACACATATGTCCGGCTACAGAGTCCCTCAGGGGTTCCTCCCCTGCAGCCCTGCCATCTCCACCTTCTGCTGTATGGATGACTTTAAATCATTTAGAGGTTTATAAAGATGGAAGCTTGCAGGTGCCCTCTCTTTTTGTCTGGCTTCTTTTACTCAACATGATTATTTCAAAATTCACCTAAGCCGTTGCACCTACCAAGGGCTCATCACTTTTTACTGTGGGGTAGACAGTTCTACCCCAATTTGCTTTTCTATTCATCTTTGATGGACATCGGGGCTGTTTCTGGTTTGGGAGCTGTTATGAATAAGCTGCTATGAGCATTCACGTGCAAGGCTTTGTAGAACATAGAATTCCTTTTCTCTTGGGTCAACAGCCGGGCGCAGAATGGCAGGGCCGTATGGTAAGTGTACGTTCAACTTCTGCAAACCGCCAGACTGTTTTCCAAACTGTGTAAATCATTTTGCTCTTTGACCCTCAATGTATGGTAATCCCCGTTAGTTCATAATTACACTGGCACTTGGTAAGGTCTGTCTTCTTAATTTTAGCCAATCTTTATTTATTTATTTTGAGAGAGAGAGAGGGAGAGAACGTGTGCACAGGGTAGGGGTGGGGTGGGGTGGAGGCAGGGGCAGAGGGAGAGGGAGAGAGGATCTCAAGCAGACTTCATGCCCAATACAGAGCCTGACTGGGGGCTTGATCTCATGACGCTGAGATCACCACCTGAGCTGAAATCAAGAGTCAGACAGACACCCAACCAATTGAGCCATCCAGGTACCCCATAATTTTACCCATCTGATAGATGCGTTGTCATATCTCATTGTGGTTTAATTTGCATTTCACCAGTGACTAACGATGTTGAGCATCTTTCCATCTCCTTATTTGACATCATACGATCTTTTCTGGTGAAATGTCGGTTCAAATCTTTGTCGGCATTTTAATCAGATTGTAGGTTTCTTCATTGTTGGATTTTGATAGCTCTTTATATACTGTGGATGCAAGTCTTTTATCAGATAGATATGTGCTTTGCAGAGAATTTTCTTCCAATCTTAGTCATGTATAAGAGTTCTGTGTATTCTTATTCACTTTTATTGCACACTATTCTTTAGTGGATGCAATATTTTATTTTGGGGAGGATATTAGTTATAATTTAAAAAATTTCTTCACTGTCCCTTCTCTTTTTTGCCCTGCTTATTTTGGCCTCTTTTTGTCTTTGCTCTTGGGTTAGCAGGTTTCCTCCAAGACCCAGTTCCCCTGGCTGTCTTTTTATACCCAAGAGTGAGCTGGTCCTAGGTTCAGCATACCTGGGCTGGTCTCAGTGTCAAGTGTGCCTCATGGAGAAATAATCCAGCTGCAAGCCAGGAATGCTGTTGCGGAACCTTCAAATGTCAGTGCTACAGAGTTTCCTTAGACCCACCTGCTCCCCGGAACAGAACCCTCGGTTCCCTGCCTGGGGGAGGCCAGAACCCAGCCACTGGTCTTCCTGGGACAGGACAGGAGGGATCTCTAGGTGCCCGAGCTTAATGGGCAGAGCTTCACTGGATCCCTTGCTGTTCGGCTTCATGCCTCATCTCTCTCCTTTCTTATTTGATTTGTCCATTTGACCTCATGTCCTGGGCCTGCAGGTAGCACGGAAGGAAGGAGAAGGTGATGCTGGCGTCAAACAGGAGACCGGCGCCCCACGTATTCTGCAGAGACACCTTCTCCCAGTCCCCACCCCGCTCCCTTGCGGTCCTGAATCCAACACCTTCCTTCCACAGCACCCGGTGCCTCAAGGACTGAGCCCCTGTGGGTTCTGTGATCGAGGGGTGTGTTTATCTTGGGTTCCCCTCTTCATGGAGTTAGAAGGGAACCCCCTCCATTCTTCCAGATCTTTCTTCTGCTTTCTGCCGGCTAAGTATCCCCTAACTCAGCTGCTGTGACAGACTCTGCCAATTTTATGATCTTGTAAGGTAATATCTTTTTTTGGTAACACCTGTACGAACATTTTACAGGGTTTGGGGGAGGGAGCAGACCCGTGGATGGCCGCTTTGACCAAAACAAGTATTCCTCTTTTCGCCTGTAGCCCCACTTCTTTTCACATGACTTATTTGGCTGTTTCGGCTGCCTGCTCACCCTCCCTGAGTCATTGCCTGCTCTCGCTCCCTGTACCCCTTGTCCCTCACTGTCTTCTGTCCCCTTTCTACCAGGCCAGTGGGTTCCCGACAGCCCAGTGCCCTGCCCGGCAGGGCCCCAGACGCTACCCGGAGCCTCCCCTGGTCCCGTCGCCTGGTCCTCCCGCTTCCCCTCCAACTTCCAAACCTCCCACTTCCCTGTCGCCCCAAGCGAATGCCCCTCTTGCTACTTCACAGAGAAAACCGGTGTCCCTGGGTGGGACTTCCCCACGTCCCATCCCCCAGGCCCCCACTGTCATCTCCAGCCTGGACAAGAGCTCCAGGGCTCCCCCTCCCCAGTTTCTGCCCCGCAGTCCAAGGGCCCCCTGGAAGACGGAGGTCAGCTCTGTCACTTAAGCCTTCGGTGCTTCCCATTGTTCTTCCAAGGAAGGCCACACCTCTGTGGTGCTTGGCCTATCTTCCCCTCTTATGTCGTCTACCCCACTCCCCCAGCCCCACGCTCTCCCCCGAGCTTTCCTCTGGCCCCACGGAGGGCACGGGCTCTGCATTTTTGTGTTTGCCTTGTTGGAGGTGTGCGAGTGCATATTGAACGACAGCTCTGTGACCTGACATGTTTGGGTCACAGGGAGGGTATTATGTCTGGGCCACTGTCACAAAGCACCATAGCCTGCTGGAGAAAGGCCACAGCAAACCCCTCTTGTCTCAGGGTTCTGGCGGCTGGAGGCTGAGACGGGGCGTTGGGGAAGGATGGGTCCAGCCCTCTCTCCCAGCTTCTTGGCTGTGACATTTTCACTCTAATCTTCTTGTGGCATTCTCCCGGCGTGTCTGTGTCCAGATCTCTCTCTTATACGGACACAGACCTATTGGATCAGGCCCACCTGAATGACCTCATCTTAATTCGATCACTGGCAAAGACCCGATTTCCCAATAAGGTTGCATTCCCAGGTACGGGGCTTAGGACTTCAACTCTTTCTTGGGAGACACCATTCAATCTGTGGCCCCTGTGTCTCCCTGCTGTAGACCCCGTCTGCCGAGAGAGGTCATTCCCCTCCCCTTGGCATCCGGAGGCAAGCAGGTGCCCCATGAGTCTCGGCATATCTTTTCCCCCTCGTCACAGAGGTCTCTTTCGGATGGCCAGCTCCGGCGTTGGGGGCAGATGGACGAACAAATGCTTTTAAGGGGGAATCTTTACACAGCAACCAGGATCGGGCCATGTTAACAACTTTGTGGTACCTTCTGGGACTCAGGGGCTGGCAGGCACCCTGTATGGTCGAGGCCGTGGGTTGCCTGGTCCGCATTCTGGGTCCCCTGTGACTCTCAGGCTGGGTCCGAGCAGCGCTTTGTCCCTGGTCAAAATCAGCTGGAAACAGCCCCGAGCCGATGGCTTGCCTAAGGACCTCACGGGCCCTGCATGCACAGGGCCTGCTGTGCTCCTGTCGTTTACTGTTGTCCCGAGTCCAGGACTGAACATCCCGTGGCCACGGCAGCAGCGGGCATGCCCGGAGCCGGACCTGCCTCCCCGCATCTGTGGGTGGGGGTGGGGGGATGCAGCTCGCTGGCTCAGCGAGTGGAGACAGCTCCGTGCCCCGTGCAGGGGCCGGGTCCAGCCGCTGTGCTCCCTTCCCCGCCCCCCTGCCTGGGGTCACTCTGGGACTCCCACACTCCCTTAATGTGCTCACTTAACGACATGCTCATTCACTCGAGAGGGACAGGTCAGGACAGCTAGAGGCCCGTCACCCTCTGCCAGACGAGGGCACGGGAGCTCTGGCCATCTGCTCTGGAAGTTTCCACTGGACCAGGACCCCCTTGAAGGTACAGGCCGGGGACACACCCTGAAAAAATCCTCAAGCCAGCTCACCTTCCCAGCCCCACCAACAACAAGAAATGTCCGTAGGCAGTTATCAGCTCCTCCCTGTGGACAGAACTAGGCTTAAGGTTTTTATAATTATTACTTTATTTAAGATTCAAAACACGCCTGTGAAGTAGGTGTCTCATTTTACCTGAGGGGTACTGAGGCTCACAGAGAAGCAGTGATTTGCTCCAGCTCACAGAACTAAGAGGCGGGGGTGTGCTCGGTGCTCTGACCCCAGTCCAGTGTCTGAGCCCCCGTGAGGGTTCTCAGGGTCCCACTGGCCTGTAGACGAGGATATCTGGCGTCTGGCGGCAGCTCTGGGCACAAACTCCTTCGAGAGTGGAGACAGAGCCGAAGGACTCTGCGGAGGGCATTTACTTGGGAGGTGATTGCATGCGCCAATCCCTGGGGGGTCAGGGGAGCTGGGCTCAACTCCGACCCACAAAAGGAGAAGGCAGAGGGCATCCCCAGGCTCCCAGGCCCCTGGGTCACCATATGAATTCCCTTGCTTTTCCCAGATTCTAGAAACTGCCCGCATCCCCGGGTTTGTAGCCACTCCAGCTTCAAGGCCAGCAATGGCCTGTCTGTTCCTAGGGTTCTGGGTCCACCCCGCAGATTCATGCCCAAGCTAGAGAGGAAGTGCAAGAAGAAGGGAGTCCAAAGTGGAAGGACACAGGAGAAGGAAGCAGCTTTGGAGCACCACCTCCACAGAGCAGTCTTTCAGTTTCCGCCTGGCACTCAGGCCCCCAGCTTCCAAGATCTGCCTCTCTGAGTCCCTGTAGGAGGCCCCCTGCTCCCCATTGCGTGCAGTTTCGTGGGGACTATAAATCAAGCGGTGGGCTTGTGGCTGAGTTGGGAGGATGGGAGGACCTCCTCCAGGAACTTGACCTTGGAGATGATGGGTGTGAGACGGAGCGTGCTCAGGGCCCAGCGGCCCAGTGAGGGCTTCTGACCTGGCGACGTTCTGTTTCTTAACCTGGCTGGTGTTTATACAGGAGGCCAGTTTATACCATTTACTTGACACTGTACAGATAAATTTTTTAAAAGATTTTATTTATTTATTTGACAGAGAGAGATTATAAGTAGGCAGAGAGGCAGGCAGAGAGAGGAGGAAGCAGGCTCCCTGCTGAGCAGAGAGCCGGATGCAGGGCTCAATCCCAGGACCCTGAGATCATGACCTGAGCCCAAGGCAGAGGCTTTAACCCACTGAGCCACCCAGGCGCGCCCCTGTACGGATAATATTTTGAATGTAATCTTTTCCCCTCCAGCGTTATTGAGAAATAATTTACACACCTCACTGCATAGGTTTAAGCTTTAGAGCACGATGGTCTGATTTACACACACTGTGAATGAATGTCATCTCTCAGACGCAGGGTGTCATTTGGTCACAAACACCAGGCAGTGGTGGTGGGCTGCTTTGTCCTGCTTGCGAAACTCTAAGGGGACCCTTGCTCGTCCCCGGTGCTGCGTCTCCCCAGGCTGGGCCGTGTCCTTCCCAAGACTGGCTTCCCTCATTCTGGAAGCTCCCCCAATCTCTCTGCCTTTGCCTCGTCCCCACCCCTGCCCTCCGCAAGAATTGGTTTCTGTGGCTTACGACCAAAACCCACCCCGGAAACAAAAGAAACGTGATGTGGGCGTGTGTGAGTGTAAGTGAGTGAGCCAGTGTATACGTGTCACGGTGGGTGTATATGTGAGTAGGGGGGGTATGTAGGCATGTGAGTGTGCAAGCGTTGTGTGTGTGAGTGTGTAGGACTCCCGGAGGAAAGTCGGCTCAGTTTTCTGCCCATACAAGCAGGGAAAGACGGAGGATACACCTGTCTTCTGTTTGTGGCCCCAGGTTCCCCTCCAGGCTGGCGTGGCTGGGGTGGCACAGTCCGGCGGCTTACGAGTTACTTGGGGTGCAGAGGTGAGGAGCGGATTCTGCTCTCAGGCAGAGGAAGTCTTGGCAGTGAGAAGGGGCATCCGGGCCAAGATGCAGAAGGAAAGAGGGCTGTGGATGGCAGTCCGGGCTGAGGGCCCGTGGCCATCCTCTGATCCAGCTTCTCGAGATGGTCACCCAAGTTAAGTCACTTGACCCGGGGGACACAGAGACTAGGCAGCTGAGCTGGGTCTTGGCTCTGAACTTGACGTTAGGCTGTCCCCTTAGAAAGAAAAGACAGAAGCTGGGCTGAAACCCGGGGCTTTAGCGACCGGGGTCCGGAACATGGGGCTGGACCATCACGGTGTGCAAGGGGAACGCTGGGAGGGGGCGGTCCAGAGTCCCGCGGAGGTGACCACTCTCAGCACGGGCTGGGTGACCCTGATGGCGTGTGGTCGTGGCTTGTGCAATGATGCAGGCATTTCTCAGGGTGAGCCTTTGTCATCCAGGCAGACGATAGGTGGTCAGGGATGAGAAAGAATGATCACTGTAGCCTACTGGGAACACATATTTAGATCATGATGGACATTCATCTACCTTTTTTTTTTTTAAAGATTTTTTATTTATTTGACAGACAGAAAGAGAGAGAGAGAGATCACAAGTAGGTGGAGAGGCAGGCAGAGAGAGAGGGGGAAACAGGCTCCCTGCTGAGCAGAGAGCCCGATGCGGGCCTCAATCCCAGGACTCTGAGATCATGACCTGAGCCAAAGGCAGAGGCTTAACTCACTGAGCCACCCAGGCGCCCCTCATCTATCCTTTTAAATGCTGTGCAGGCCTACTGTGTGCAGCTGGGGACTCTACGAGGGCCAAGCAGCCTTCTTGCTGGAGAAAACAGGACATCTGGAGAAGACAGAGAGTAAACGTGCAATTTTCCACATCGTCATTGTGTAGCCACTTGTGTCCTGGGTGTCAGGGGCCGGACTCCGTGGAGGTGACATTCTGAGCTGCTGCTGGGAGAAGGAAGGTTTGGCAGGGAGCATGGACAGCATAGATCCCAGGCAGTGGAAACAGCAGGTGCAAAGATCGGGGAGTTGGGAGAATGTACCTCGTTGGAAGGGCGGGAGGAAGAAGGGTTTTTGTGATGAGTGAAGGTGAGCTCGACAGGGCCTCGTGGGGTATTGGGGGCTGGGTCTGGGGGTCGAAGAGAGGGAGAGGCAGAGAGAGGCCTTGTTGGCTCCCTTTGTCCATGGGTCAAGGGAAGTCCCGAGGGAGTCAGTGTATGCATGTGTGCATGTGTGGGTGAGAATGTGTGTGTGTCAGTCAATTTCTCTCTATATATCTTACTGATTCTGTTCTTTGAAGAACACAGACTGATCCAGATCTCTCTTCCTGCCCCTCCAGGGCCCCTCTCCCCTCCCGGATGGGAACTCCGAGTTTGCACGGCCCCTTGCAGCTTACAGTCCAGGCCGCATCCAACCCCGGTTTGCTCCCTGCGCTCCCAGGAGGCCGGCTCTGAAAAGACCCTTATCAAACCTCCAGCCACATAGTGGTCGAGTGCATGGATGGCTGGGTCTCAACCACAGTTCTGCACCCTACGTGGGTGCATAGCTAAACTACTTATGCCTCAGTTTACTCATCTGCAAGGAAGGGGTGATCCTTTTAGCACCCACCTCATGATTGGGGTGAGGGTTCAATACCTTAGCTCTCCATTTTACTGAGGGAAATCTGGGAGTCAGACAGGTGAAGAGGGTGAATGCTTTCTCTGCTTCTTAGAGGCAAAGCCGGGGAGGCCTTCCTAACCTCGTAAGGCCTCAGTTTGCCTGTCTGCGAGATGGGTAGCACCAGGCCCGCTCACTGGAAGGCTATAAGCAGGGCCAGGGGCCCCACGCTCTTTGTGCCCCTGAGTGAAGGCAGAGCTCACTGGAGTCTCTGCAGAAAGTGCTGGAGGACCAGGCTCCCTGAGGTCTGGCCAGGCCAGGCAGACACTGGCTATAAATAACCTCGAGGTGCTAGTGTGGACTCCTCGGGTGCTCTCTCTGACCTCCCACAGTGGGGGCGCTCGTTACTGACTCCTTCCTGCAAAATACTTCTGACTTACCACTGACCCATGTGCCACACCAGCCGCCGAGCAGCCAGGGGGCCCATGGAGCCAAGGACCACAAACCTCTGCTCAGGGAAGGTTCGTGAGATATGTGAGACTTTCTTTAATTGACCAAATAGACAAACCAACCTTAAACCTGAGACCAGGCTCAGCTTTCTCAGGTAAACTGATGAAAAAGAACAAAAAATCGCTCTGCTCTGTAATGTTCGGTGACAGAAAATCCCCAGCCGGGTGTCAGCCTGAGGGTCATGGACTGAGGCTCGCTCACACATTCATTCACTGCTCATTTATTTAACCCATACTTTAAACAGCACTTCCTAAGCTCTAAGTGCTGGCATATTGAAGTAAACAAAGCAGGCCCAGCCCCTGACCTCACGCAGTTTGTATTTCGCAGGGAGGAGGCTGAGAATAAATAAGAGTCATCAAAGCTAAGAGAACACTGACAGAGTGACCTGCAGGGGCTGACCAGCCGGGTAAGGGAATGGGACCTTCGGTAATGAACCATCCTCAGAGCCCAGGCCTGATGCAGTCTGGGGGTCTGCTTCTAGCCCACTTAATGCTGTGTGGGCACAAGGGAGGCCCTGCACCCCAGTTTTGGAGGAACTGGGTCCCTACTGTCCTGTGACCCACCTGCCCCCAGTGCCTCATGTCCGGGAGCCCTCCATGGATCCTTGCACTGGCCAAGGGGAGACAGACATCATGGGAGATTGTGAGATAGTTCTAGGGACAGGCTTGGAAGGGGTGAACTTGACTCCTGCCCACCTTCCATGGGTCAGAACTCAGCTCCTTGATCTCTCCTAGACCACCCAAGGAGGTGGGGCTGGCCACCCACAGACAGGAGGTATTGGTGAAAATGAGCCAGTTTCTTCTCCAGTCCTGGGAACAGGAAGGACCAGAGCAGGAAGGACCAGATCATGCAGGGATCGTAAGTCATGGTCAGGATTCTGGATTTTGTCCTAGGGGCTGGGAGCCTGATGGGAGGGTATAAAGGAAAGTGATGTCACCTGGTTTACATCTGTGATCTGCTGATCGGACATTAAACTTCTGTGCTCTGTGTCTAAGCATGAGCCACAAAAACTCGTGGGCTTCCAATTTCTTCATCTAGAACCTGAGGAGGAAGGGTCCCCAGATGATTTTTTTCAGGATTTATTTTTTTATTTTAGAGAGAGGGAGAGAGGGAGAGAGGGAATGTGTATGTAAGCAGGGGAGGGGCTGAGGGAGAGAATCTTCAAGCAGACCCCCTGCTGAGCGTGGAGCTCAACTTGGGGCTTGATCCCACAACCCTGAGATCATGACCCACGCTGAAACCAAGAGCTGAGCGTTCAACTGACTGAGCCACCTGGGCACCCTGCCAGATAATTCTTAATACCCCTCACCTCCACATTCTTACCTCCTCGATGGCTTCCTGGCTTCCAGCAAACAGGGCCACTCTACCACTGCCGAGGACAATCCTGGGGTCCAGAGCAGGAGGCAACAAGCGTGGGAAGGAGCCCCTCCCCTGAAGGGCTTTCCAGGCTGCTGGTCTTTCCCACTTTCCCAGGAATAACCCAGAACATCCCTCCCTGTGCTTCCCGTCTCCTGGACGGTCGACAGAAAACCACTGATTTCATGAACCATCTTCTGCCTAGAAGAGCCTTCCGATTCCTCTCCTGGACCTGATTCACGCACATTCCACTCGACACCTCCTCTTCCTAATTACCCGTGTCCACTGTGAATTCCTCTCTTCTCTGTGGTCCCACAGACCTCAGCGTGTATAGTACCCAGCCGAGTAAATGGCTTGCTCATTGATTTATGATTCATTATTTTTAAAGGCTCAACTGTTGAGTGCTTTTTATGAGCAGTTGCATTCAAGACCTTAAAATCACAGCGTGTCTTAAGAGGTGGACAGCTGGGAGATTAGGCCATACGGCCGAAGAAGATCAATCCTGATGTCTCCATGGCTTGAGCAATGAAGGTTTATTTCGTATCCTCCATCCCAAGCCAGTGAGACTCTCCTCCAAGCTTGGACTATACATGCTGTGTTTTTTCTGTATATTTTCATTATTTTCTACAGTGAGAAAACAAGGGCCAGGGTTTGTTTGAATTCGTTGATTGATTTTTCTTAGCTGATTTATTTTTGTAAGGACAGATCACAAGAACAAAAAGGTTGACTGTCCGTCCAACGGGGTACTTGACAATAGCTTTCTTATTAGTAGAAGTAATTTCTGACACTTACGATGACAGTTCTTTGCAGTGTTTGCAGTATTTCTGCATAGTTTATTTCCCATTTCCCTTATTCCTCAGGAAGCTCTGGCCCCACTCACTGTCCACTGGGTCTTGGCAGGACTCTGGGTGGTGGAAAGGGGCCCAACACTCAGGAGATGTTGGGTTGATTGGGCATTCATGCCTCAATGGATTCAGGAATACAGTCGTGAATGAATTTCGTGATCTCCTGCCCTTGGGCCCCAGATGGCAAAGGGCCTTGCGTGCCAGGGGCTGGGGTTTGGTGGGGCTCCTGTTGGCGCCGGGGGCAGTGAAGCAGGGGCCCATGGCTGTCGGCCTCGGTTTCAAAGCTCACTGCTGTGAACCCTGGTTGGAGCTGGGTGAACACGGAGGCGGGAGTTCTGGGAGACATCAGGGGGTGGGGGCTGCAGAAGCCCCCGGTGTGCCTGGAGCTGGCGCCAACCCAGAGCTCTGTCTAGAACCTCACTTTGTAGCCATGGGATGGCTGGGCTGTTAGGACGATCCCGCTGTGTTCATCTTCACGCCCTCAGGAGGGCTCTGTCTGCACAGCTGGGCCTGGAGCCCCGGGGGTCCCCCCAGAGGCGACCGAGAGCCCAGAAGCTCTACAGGCAAACACGTCGTTTCCATTTCTCATTTGTGTATCTCAGAATCCCGGGAACATAAACAAAGTCATGTTTGTCAGCTGTGGTCACCTCTCGGGGGTGAGTCAAGATGTCCGGTGCCGGTCCTGTCCCCCCGGGACTTTCTGCGAGTAGGCGGGGTGCACACCCACGTGCACACACAGATACATGCACACACTTGGGCACGCACACACGCACACACACACGCGGGTCCACACGTATACACACAGACACATTTGTACGCTCGCGCGTGTATAGACACACGCACACACACGAATAGACACGTGCACACGCGCGCGCATGCTGGACTCAAAGATCTGCCCTGTGTCCCGGCTCTGCCCTGACCTTTCTCTTCTGTGAAGGCCACGGCTTTCCGAGTTTATTTCTAGCGCTGTGATTCCCGGGGGGAATCCCATTATGGATAAAATATCACGCTTGAAAAATATGAAACGTTGTTTTGGGATAATTTAGAAACCATTCAGAAGGAGTGGGAGGATGTTCTTACTCACTGCCTCCTAATTCCTGACTTTAAATCAAATTTGAGCTTTTTATCTTCAAAGCTCTTTTGGAAACTTGGGTCAGCTCCTGGTGAGAAAGGAATTTGGAATTTGCGTGCAACTGTGTTAACTCTCTCAAGTCCATGGTGGGCATTTTCTAAGACCCAGCGGTCTTCGAGCCAGAAGGGATCTTACGAGGAGGAAACTGAGGCCCCAGGGGGAGGAGGGTCAGGTGAGTGGCAGAGCCGGTGGCGGGACCCAGGACTCCTGACTTTGTGTCAATGTATGTCCTGTAACAGCGGGGTCTTTAAAGTAAAAAAGACCCTTCAGGGAATCCAGTTCAGCCAACTAAGAGTCCCAGACAGCAGCATGTTATTTAAAATCGGTAAATCTTCATTTTGTCCTCTGACGAGGGGGCTAGTTTCTAGTTCATAAGGCTAATGTTGGGATTAAATAAGATCTGCTTCTAGAACAGACAGTCACATGCCAAGAGCATCTGTGCATCTCCTCCTCGGATCCCACCAGCCGCCCGCCTCTCCCTTCCTCCGAGCGCTCCGGAACTCAGAACGAGTCTGAGTTCCGGTCTTTCCACCTGGTGCAGACCCCAAGCCTGGTGTCTGTGGAGAACTCTGCTCCCCTCCCAGTCTTCTCAACAGGTTGAATTTGCCTTTTTTTTTTTTAAGAGTTTATTTAGTTATTTGAGAGAGAGAGAGCACAAGCAGGGGGAGGGGCAGAGGGAGAAGCAGGGAGCCCGACGTGGGGCTTCATCCCAGGACCCTGGGATCATGACCTGAGCCGAAGGCAGACACCTAACCGACTGAGCACCCCAGGCGCCCCAAAAGGTTGATTTTCCCTAACACGTGCCACAATCTCAGGATCCGGGAACAGCGGAGTCAACATCTGTCGCTCTTCCCTCGATGCCCATGTTGGCTCCTTCCTGCACAAAGCCCCCAGTTCCTTCCAAGTGCACTGCCTGTCTTCACAATGCTTGCTCCTTCCCGGGGCTGGCATTCCCTCATCGCCCCCTTAGTTACCAATAATGTCCGTACTCGATTCACTGACTCCCCACCACTGTGCCCTTCAGTGCTCTTGGCATATGACTGTCTGTCTGTTCTAGAAGCGGAGCCTGAGCCTGGATTCTCGTTCAGATGATTGCTTGGAGAGTCCCCCCAGGGCAAAGGGAGGGAGGTCAGCAGGACAGGCAGGTGGAAGAAGAGCTGGGTGGTGAGGTGATCTCTGCAGGAGGCCAGCTTCAGTGGGATCCCAGCGGAGCTCTGGTAAGCAGGCTGCACCCAGGCCCCTTCCCTTCTGCCGGGGCACAGCCTCCGTGCCCACTGTCCATCTGCCATCGCCTGAGGTCTGCAGAGTGCGGAAGTGAGGCCTCTTGGAGTCTGGGCAGGAGACCCACCTACACCCCACACCCCCAGAACCTCCCAGGTGCCCGATCTCAACACATGGCCGTGACCTCTCCCGCCCTGCATCTCAGCCACCTGTTCCTCCAGCTCACCTCCTTCTGAAACTTCTCTGCCTCAACCATCTGCTCCCTTTCTGCCTGCACCTGTAAGCTGATGAGAGCCGGGGAAAATCTCATGACAGAGTGGCTGTCCTCCTTTCGTATTTGGAGCACAGATCTCTAGAGGGCAACGGACACTTGCATTAAATCCATGTGCGCTTTCCCAGAAACTTCCCTTTGTTCATCCCCAGTCTTCTTCGTTCTCGGCGTCTTCCATGTGGCTTCCTTCCCTCCCTCTTGGCTGATGATCTGATCCAGATTTTGCAGAGACCATCACCATATCTAGATGAGAGTACCCCGTCGCTGAGTCCCAGCCCGCTGTGTCGGTCCCCGCATGCCCCACGATGGAAGACACGTCCTCTCTGTCCCCGTGGCTCAGGATTTCATCTCCCCACGGGCTCCGGGATGTTGCTTCAGAAACTGTCTCCTTCTCCTGTCCTTCTCCCATCACCCATTACACCTTCCTGCCGGCTGCCCTGGTCCGCTCAGCGGCAGCCTGGGGAACTCCGTGACCCCACGCCCTCCTCCTCCCACCGTCCACCACCTCCTGCTCCCTGCCCGGCACCGCAGAGCTGTCCCGACAGGTTAGCTCCATTTTCTCACCTCCTTCTCTAAGCCTCTCCAACTGGGTCTTGACCCCTCGATTCCCTGCAAGATGGTCCTGGGTGACCCACACCTTCCACGGCACCAAAACGAAGGCTCACCTCTCTCAGCCTCCCCGTGTCATTTGATGTCACTGGTCACGGTGTCCTTCTGAAACTTTCCCTCCCTGGGCTTCCCCCCCCCAACCTCCGTGGGCTGTGGCCACTTCGCTGGGCCCTCGTCCTGCCACGGACCCCGCAGAGCTGGGGCGCCCAGAGCCAGCGCCCAGCCCTGTCCCTCACGGTCTACACCACGGAGGCGAGCTCAGATGGGCCAACGGTGCACACTGCAGCCCCTTCTCCAGCCCAGATGCCTCTGAGCTCCAGCTCTTCCCCTGCCCCTGCGCCCCAGCCGACCAGCCACACAGACCTCCTTTCTGCCCCTCATCCCGTGACCCTCTCAGGGCCTCTCGGGGTCTTTCTACCCTTCATCCTTCAGTCTGGAATGTTCTTCCTGAGATCCTGGGGTCGCTGCCTTCTCAGCAAAAGCCACCCCCTCAGAGAGCCTCCCTGACTCCCCAGGCCACCAGGCACGTTCTCCAGGAAACTGCCTTTGGTTTTCTGGGGAGAGCTCCCCAGCTTCCGTGCCCCCACGAGAATGTGAGCTCCTTGGGGACAGAGCTTCACTGGACGTGTCCACAGCCGAAGCCCGGGGCGTGGACAGTGCTGCCGGTCAGCACATCAAGAGAAGGGTTTCTCGGGGGCAGAGAGCAGAGATGATGGTGACTTGAGGTGGAAGGTCCCCAGGTCTGTGTGGATTGCTTGTGGTAATCAGAGGCGAGCTCACCCAATAGCACGTGCTGGCATCGGGGGGTAGCTCAGACGGCGGCTGTCTACTGGGCTGCTGGGTAGCAGGTGCTCTATCTACCTGCTCGCCCACAGAATCTGGCAATAAAAGCAGCTAACATCTATTAAACGTCTACTGTGTGCCAGGTGCCTCCAGCTGGAATAGATCATGGCTCAGAACCAGAGTTATTGGCAGGGAAACTTCATTTCATGGGCATGATTGACCGTGACTTTCCTAAGAAGATGCCAGGGGTTGGGGACAGGCTGGGGACACATGTGGCTAACGCAGTTCAGCAGATCCAAGAGGTGGCCCGAGGGACACAGATGAAGTAGGTGCCCCATACATCACCAGCGTTCTCACTCCCCGCCGGCTCCTCACAGGGATGGTGCTCTGTGCCAGGAGATGGGAACACAGCGAAAGAAGCTACAGATCTTACCCATCAAAGTGTTTCAGCCCAGCCAGGGCGAGATGCACAATGCTCTCCGGGGAGAGTCTTTTGAGCATAAGTAACAGGAAATCCAGCCAAAACAGATTCAAGCGAGAAGGAATTTTAGAGCCTGATGTCACCAGGGTCCAGAGGTATGTCTAGCTTCAAGAGATGCTCTCAGGATGGTACCAGAATTCCAGGAACCTGAGGACCAGTGTGGGAAGGGATGGAGCCCCAAGAGGCTGTTACTGGAAATGGAGAAGTGGGTGCTGGGTATGCCCACGAGCCATAAAAGAAATCGCAACAATCAGCTGGAGTCCAAGCCTAGTTGCAAAATATTCTCCAAGAGATGATCCTGACTGCGTGGTCAGCAAAGGGTTGAGGAAAGGTAGCATTTGAGCTGCAGCTTAATGGTGCATTTCCGGCCAGCTGAACAGGGAGGAAGAAAGACATGCTAGCTGGGGGGACGGCATGAGCCAAGGTGCAGAGGTGTGAGAGTGGCCTGAGGCGTGGGGACTGGGAGCCAGTGTGTGGCTAGAAGGTCAGGCAACTTAGGAGCTAAGGGAGGAAATCAGCTGGGTCTGGATTGTAAAGGGCCCCTAGTGTCTGCTTGGACTTCCTTTTTTAAGCAATGGAGAGCACCTGGAGGTTTGAGGACAGGGAGACGATGTGTTCTGTGCCTTGGAAAGACGGCCGCTGGCAGCATGGAAAGTGGACGGGAGTGGAGGGCAGCCTGGCGGAGGGCACAGTTAGAGGAGTCAGCCCAGTTGGAAACCCCAGTTGGGCCGGGGACCGCAGGTGAGCTGGAGGAAACCAAGAAGTTGGACTCTACAGGACTTAAGGACTGGTTAAATGTGGGAGCTGTGTGGCAGGCAGCTGGTTCCTTATCAAATATCCATTCTCCTACTTCTTGCCCACAGAAAGCCAATGCAGTATAAACAGAAGTCCACCAAGTGAAGCTGTTGTTTCCCATTTGAAAAGGAACGCACTCAGGTGACATGACAAGATGCCCTGCATCTTTTCTGTTCTTCCTGCTTGGAATGTAATCGCAATGCTTGGAGGTAGAGCAGCCCTCTTGTGAACATGAGGATGAGAGCTGCGAGTTAAGGATGGTGGAGCAAGAGGCTACCAGGAATCTGGGTTCCTGATGTAAGCAAGTGCACCAGCCCCACACTGCCTACCTCCAGATTTCGTGTCACATGGAGCAAAGAGGTGCTTCTTTGGTAATGTCGCTGTAATTGGATCATGACACATGGCTCAAGCCAATCTTAATGTTAGAAATGACTTTGGAAGCATGAAGAACCAGGTAGAGATTGATGCCATTAGCTACGATTGGGAAGGGGTTTGGAAGAATCAGTATATCAGGAAAAGAGCCCACCACCCAGGGCCAGCCTGGCCTGTGGCTGAGTGGGGTCCTGGGGAAATCTCTTATCCGGCTCAGCTTCTGGAACCCCAGCTGCGAAATGGGATTTTAGAGCCAAATCTATCAAGAAGACCAGAAATAACAGATCCATCATATAAGGTACATGCTTTGGGTTCCCAACAACTCGTGGATTTGATTTTGGGGTGTCAGGAAAGAGGCTGCCAGCCTTGCTAGGGATTTAAAGTCAAGATTAGAGAAGCCAACACAAGAAGGACACTGTGAGCTCTGGCCCGTGTGTCCCAGCCTAGAAGGCCACCTCTCAGCCTCCGACGGGATGAGGATGACCCCCAGCCAGGGGTGAGGCCGGGGTGCTTCCTGAGGGGTGAGCTGGCCGTAGGGCGGGGGCTACTGCCCCCACACTCCCTCCTCTTGTCCGGCACAAGTATGTTGAGGGCGGAATGACGTACAGACCAGACACAAAGATGACTAAGTATGGATGGTCAGATGTTTGTGGGCTCTTCTTTGATATCACATTTCGTGCAGCAACATAAACTCCGAGGAGCAAACACAAGGCTCTGATCAGTAATGTGTTTATAATAGTTGTTGCGGAGGGAGGTGACTTTTCTTCGGGCGTTCCATGGGGTGACTCAGCGCTCATTCACCCCCTCCACTCACGGACTGCTTGCTGGACACGGGAGGGCCATGGGCAGCAGCGGCCTGGGCACCAATACCTTGCAGGATCCATGAACTCAAGGGGTCAGGTGATCCAAGGGCCAGAGGGGGCACTGGAAGCCATCGAGGCCACCGCCCGCTGGAGTTGAGTGTTGGGCCATTCTTTGCTGTTGAACTTCATCGTTCAACCTCTACCCCAGTACCCCAGAGATGGGGACCTCCATCCCTAAGGATGCCATCCACTGGGCTGCAGGTCTTATCGGACTCCTACGCTCCGAGTCGGGCCCGGTGTCAGACTCCAGCGATGTCCATCCCGTTCTCTGCTGCCCAACATCAGCCTTACTGAGGCTTGAGCTAAGCCAGGGGTTCTGCGATGAAGAAGCCCTCAAGGGGACGTGCAGGGCAGTAGTTGCATAGCCGCTCAGGCAGGGGGCCCTCACCCGGCATCGTGAGTGGGGTCAGCATGTGCGAGTACCTGGAGGCTGAGTCCAGCAGAGATTTCTTTGACTCCTATCATCTAGACAAGATTGGCTGGAACCCCCACTTCTCACCCCAGGGGAAATGCAAAGCTTTTTCTAATATTTCTCAGGGACTCAATTCTCCAGGGATGCTTCTGGCCCCAAACCCTTGAATTTGATTCATGGCTTATCTCCCCTCACCACATCCCACCTAACCTGGACCCTGGCTCCCTTGGTTTCTGCGAATGAATGAAAGGAGGCGAAGTTCAGGCCATGTGCGCAAGAGCACGTGTAGAAGACTCCCCTAGGGTCTGGGGGACGGGGCGGGCGTGCATTGCAGCAACGGCCCCAGTCACCTGCTGAGAGCCCCCTGTGGGCCCTGTGGCCCCTCACCTGCGGTCCCCCTGGCTGCCCCTCCCTGAGCCCCAGCTTCCTACCTCCCCGTGTGCCTTCACGACTGTGTGCTGGCCCCTCCCTTTTCTCCGCTCCCCAGCTCCCAGCTGATCCCCGAGGGAGGGGATCTGTTCTGGAGCAAGCCCCCTCCACAGGCTCCCTGCACCTGCCCAAGCCCACTCGTGCTCAGCAGGTCATGGGACCTTTCACAGGGCAGGTCCTTTCCCCTTTAGGGCAAGAATTTTGCAAATAAGAGCTCTGGCCCTCTGGGATTTACTGTGTATCTGGAATGAGCTCCAACCAGGCTTCCCTCGGGCCTTGTTCTGTCCCTTGGGCTGCAGAGAACCAGCCGGTCTCCTTTCCTGGGCAGAGGGCTGGGCCTCATCATGTCCTTGCTCTGTGCCAGCCTCAAAGGGAAGTGACAGGCCAGACTTTCTCTGCGTTCCTCACTCCCTGTCACTGACTACAAGGGCCCTTGTTTCAAGTTCATGCTTACGGATTCCTCCTACCCCAGCAGGCAGTCCAAGACGCAGAGAGATTTGTCTGTGCCACCTCTGTGGTCAGGGGTTTTGAGCAAGTCTGTTGTGGCAAAGACCTGATGTGAAAGGAGCACAGTTTTATGTGGTCAGAGGGCACTTCTCAAGAGGGCCTGTGGTTGGGCTTGCATTTCCTTCTACCGTCCTTGGGACTGGCAGTTGCTTACAAGTTGGGTCAGGGAGGGGGCTTGGAAGCACTGGAGGCTTCCCTCTCCCTGGGAGTCTGTCTTTGGGTCCCTGCAGGTAGAGAGATGAATCAGTGTGTCCGCAGCCCTTGTTACCCCCGCCGACCCCCTCGACTGTCCCGGCCCCTGGGGTGGTGTTGGGGGCAGGCGGGAGGCGCTGGTAGGGAGAGGAGAGGGAGCAGATGGCTGGCAGTCTGTCCTGCTCTTCCTGCTGCCCGACTGAGCCTTGAGGCTGCAGGCCATGTCCTTTCTGCCTTGGGGGGCGGGGATTGGATCCGTGGGGATTGGAAGAGCTGGGATCAACTGGTCCTCATTCCTTCCTTGCTTCCCAAGGCACAAAAGGGCCCAGCATTGTCCCCACCCCCAAACTGAGGGGGGAGACCCTAGGAATCAGGAGGGGTGCGCTTGAGCCAGCCCCCCTTTTTAGTTTCAAAACAAGGATATTTGGCTCAGAGACTGTGCTCCATGATTGAGTTCAGTGACTCCCTTCAGCTAATTCTAGATGCCCTGCCGAGGGAGAGCCGTGGAATTTGCTGGTGGACCAGACGTGGTTTTTGGCAAAGAGAGGGGACCCGCCGGAAAACCTGTGGGAGGGCGGTTCGGTGGGGTACGTGGGGCACTGCGTCTAGTTGGAGATGCCTGAGGAAAGTGCAGGCGGAGGATGCCAGCGCGGGGACGTGTGCAAGTCGGGGGCACACGGGCAGCTCAGAAAGACCCCGATTCTCTGGCAGTCAGCCTTTCCGAGGATCCCGGGAAGACCTCACAATGCCTGTTCATTCTGGAGAGGGCCAGGGACTTGGCATGTTTAAGCAAGTGCCACAGAGGACTTTTGTCCCCTGCAGTTGGAAAGCTTCAGCCCAATTCAGGTCTAGCCCTTAAGGCCTAGAGAGGCCATGATCTGCCGAGGGTCACAGGCCCTTTATTTTTTTTTTATTTTATGTTTTTAAAGATTTTATTTATTTATTTGACACAGAGAGAGAGAGATTACAAGTAGGCAGAGAGGCAGGCAGAGAGAGAGGAGGAAGCAGGCTCCCTGCTGAGCAGGGAGCCCGATGTGGGGCTAGATACCAGGACCCTGAGATCATGACCTGAGCCGAAGGCAGAGGCTTTAACCCACTGAGCCACCCAGGCGCCCCCCACAGGCCCTTTAAAGGCGCCTTCCCCACGGCCCCGAGGTGTACCCACCCTATCTGGCTGCCTCCCACAGGGCTATGTTCCCCCATCCTTTGTCCTTGAGAAGGGCTACATGTTGCTTTGCTAACATACGAAGTTCACCTCTAAACTATAGGAAAGAACAGAGGGGATTTCTAGACATGGAGTTCTCTGGAATTTTGTCCCATGCCCAAGAGCGGCTGTCCCAAGGGTCACAGGTCTGGCATCAGCCATGCAGGGAAATTCTCATCATGTTGACACATCTTTTCCCTCCTCAGGAGATAGGGCCTGGGAGGAGCAAGTAAAAGTGGAAATGGTTTGGAAGTTCAAAAAAAAGCAGGTGTTCACAGTAGTTTTGGGGCCAGGGTGGCTGGCTGAGGAGTCCGGATTAGCACTCAGTCATGGGGCGCTTACGGTGTGTAAAGAAAACTCAATGCTAGGTGCTCTGACAGCCTCAAGGGCTTGTCAACACGGTCCCCTTCCTCCAGGCACCATGGAGTGGAGACGTAGGCAGCCTGGTGCCACCACTTACTGGCTGTGTGACTACGGGCAAGCTCCCTGGCCTCTCTGAGCCTTGGTTTTCCAACCATGAAGCAAAGACAATCATACCTGCCTCATTAAATTATTAGGACTAAGCCAGTTAGTATATCTGAAAGCAGTTGGCAGAGGGCCAGGCCCCGACAGGTGCTCAAAAGCATCCTTTTGTCCTTCCCTCCTTCCACTGTACACCACTGGGATAATGACACTTGTCATCATCCCAGTAACGACGAGCCGGAACCAGGCTCCCCCGAAACAGTCCCCATGGCACCCATCTCAGTGGACACTCAGTGGACATCCACCCCGTGGATGTAAGGGTGCTGTTGAACCAGCCCCAGAGCCTCTGTCCTTGAACCTGGGTGTCCCAGCGATGACCCAGGGGCCAGGCGGACCACTGATCCCATCCTAGCGAGAGAGGCTCCTGCGACCAGACCCATCCTCGTCGGCAGCCAGGGCGGGTACAGGTGAGAAGCCCAAATAGCCCCAAGTCTCCCCCAAGTCTGCTGTTTTATTTCCTGCCTCTGTTGCTTTGCACCGCTCAGACCCTTTCCTAGAGCCCTCTTCCCGGGTTTGTTCAGCCAGAGAGCTCTGACAGGCCCCTGTGGATCTGCTAGGACATTGTCTTCTCCATCTCCCTCATCCGAAGTGTGGACCCCCCTGGCTCTGACCCAGTGCTCTTCCCACTGCACCATTTGAAAGTTGTCTGTTTCACACCAGTTAGTCTGCAGGCTCCTCTGTGAGGGGACAGGCTGGACCTCAGCTCCGTCCTGCACGCCTGGCCCAGAGTGTGGCGCGAAATAGCAGCCCCGGGGGGTGGTTTGCAGACACAAACCCCATGGAGGCCGACGTCCAGGCAGACGCGCTCGGTGCAGTCGTTGCCCTAATGAGTTAGAAACCTGATGATGAAATTTATGTTTCATGCTTATGAAATTCGAGACAATTCGCAAAATTCGGAAAAGTATGAAGAGAGGAAGAATGAGAGGAAGAATGCAGAGGACACGCCACTGAGTCACTGAGTGTCCACTGACATGGGTACCCCGGGGGCTGTTTCGGGGAGCCTGGTTCCGGGGAAACCGTGAGGCCATAAGTGTCATTATTCCAATGGTGTCCACCCAGAGAGAATCTCTCCACCCGGAGAGAATTCCTGTTCATATTTGATTCATTCGCTTTCCGGCCTCATCTCTAATGCGCGGTTCCATCTTGGTATCGCTTGTCAGAGTCGGAATCACTTATGTCTACAACTCGCCAGGCTCCTTCCCCCTGCTCGTCATTATAATATCATAAGCATTTCTCTGGAGTTACTCGTAAATATCTTTTTTAAAGAGTTGCGTAACCTTGAACCCAGGTAGATTCGCCAGTGTGTACGGAACTGGTCCCTGTTGTTAGGAGTGAAGGTTGTTTCCCCGTGTGCAGTGTTATGAAGGACGCTGTGGTGACTCAGCTTTGTGCACAGCTGGTCGTCTCTCTGGAGGTCCAGGGCCCACTGCACACAGCCTGGGATTTGCCAGACCGCACCCTGGCCAGGAACCTGCTCAAACAGCCACAGACACACGATGTTTGATGCAGACAGCATTGAGCTGCTTTTATTTTTTTAAGTGGAGAATTCACCTACAAATTTTGGTCTACGGCTTCCTTTGAGGAGTCAGAAGCCTGGGCCCCCATTTCCGCAGGCAAGCATCTGCCGAGGCCCATCAGCTGGGCCGGGTGGGGTGTGAGCTCTCCCCATCACCCCGGTCTCTTGCTCACTCGGATCCCTTCCTCCCTATAGTCTCCTCCACACGGAGCCATTGACCTGTGCTGATTTTTTTCTCAATGAGAAGAGTGAGCTATTTCTTAGACCGATACTTCCTTCAAAATGCAGGCCACACCAGAAGGACTTTGCATCTCATAAAACACAGGAGAGATCCTTTCCTTGGTGCCGATGAAGAATGTTCCTCATGATTACTATGGAAACCAAGTATGTCTTCATAGAAAGAATGCCACTGAAACATTCTGTGACAGCTCCAGTTAAGCCATGGAGGTTCAATGGCCCTGGCCTGCTTCCTGCATTAAGGTTCCCTGCGAGACACCTGCTCACACTTCCGTGGGCAGCTGCTCCGGGTTGGGGGAGTGGGGGAACTGTACCGGAGGGGAGGCTCCAGGCAGCAAATGAAGACATCTGACGCAGGAAGATTTAAACAGTGAGGACGTGAACATCTCATGTGACTTGCGGTCCGGGGCAGGGGGTGGGGAGAGAGGGCTTTGGTCACAGCTCAGCCCATGTCTGGTGCTCTCATCAGGAACCTAGGTTCCTTCCAGTCTCTCTGCTCAGCACTGATGTCACCTGAAGTGACACATCCTGACTGCCAGATGGTGGCCAGTGACCACTGCGCCAACGTGCTTCCCCATTCACAATCACCAGGACAAGACAGAGAAACCTTATCCCTAACCATAGGGATGATTGCCTCCAGCCTGACCAGGCCAGCTTGGGACACATGCTCACCCTTGGCCAGATGTTGTCGCCAGGGGAGGGCTGCGTGCTGATTGGTGGCATGGGTTGTGGTGGTGGAATGATCTTTGGGCTCAACGTCACAACCACCACAGACACCTCCTCTGAGGCCCCCTGACTCTGCTCATCTCACTTCTGGCTTTACATTTGGAGGGACTCGAGTTCAGCTCTTCTCAAGCAAAGTCCGGTACGGAAGCCCTGCCCAAGCCGATTCTCCCTGAAACCAGGCAATCAGCAGGTGCCTCTGTCCCCTGCAGCCGTCCTCTCAGAGCAGACAGGCTTCTCTGTTCCTGGCACCACCACCGTCTCACTCTTTGGTTGGAGACTCCAAATTCCCGACGACTCCATATTCCGACATGTCACTTTGGGTCAAGCCTCCACATGGCCCCAGGAGACTGTGTGGTTAAGACAGCACCTAAGTGCTCTCACTGCACAGCTGCAAACATTTCAATGAGCAGGTGTAACAGTGCCCTCGCCCATCAGACTTCCCATTCCGTACTGTGGCTACTCTCTGTGCTAACGTGACCATACTTGGCCTGTGTCTGCGCAGGAACCTGGTTACAGGGCGCTGCAGGGGGCCAGCTGCCTTAATTTCCAGGTTCCATGACTTGCACAACTGACTGGTCTGGGCAGGAAGGTTTTCCAGCTAAGCAGCCCGAGGTGTAGCCTCTCTGCCATCTGACTCCACATTCTGGGCCCCTGCCAGCTACAATCCGGGAAGTGCCAGCCATGGAAGTGATGAGGCATGCCACCACTCAGGTTCTGCCGCTGCCTTTCCGACGGTAAAATGTAATTACTCGTCCACCACCATTTCCTGGGACAGGGATGGGTCTCTGGAGAGCTCTCTGAATGCACATTAGGCCCGCAGCCAGGGCTGCGTTCCCTTGCAAAGATGCTCTTGCACACTTAGCAGTGGGAGAAATCACTGAATGTTGGAACCGGAGAGGATAACTTGGGGATCCGTGAGGCTGAGTCTTGCAGCACCTATACAGGGTTCCCTGAGATGCTGGTGACAAAGAACAATCCGTAGGTGTCAGTGTCCACCCCCAGCATCAGGCCAACTTGGTGAACATGTGAGGTGCACTTGAAATACGGACAGATCATGCAGTTGCTGTGCCTGGCCGGGGACAGCATTGGTCAGAGTACCCGCGGCTTACTGAACATTGTATAGCTTTGTTTTATCCGTTGTTGAGAGAGAGCTGTTAGGCCTTCTTTAGAGGACAGCCAGGTTTCCCTTCCCAAAACGTGCTTCAAATCATGGTCCCCTTCTCTTCGAAAACTGGCGAGGGGTGCCCAGCATGTGCAGGGCAGGACAAAACCCCAGAGCATGGTTCTCCAGGCCTCCGGGATCCAGCTCCACTGGCTTCTCCAGCCTCGCCTTTCCCCAAGCCGTGTTATTCAAGTGTCCTCCGAGGGCCTCACTGCTGATGCATGGACTCCTGAAGCATGGGGGGTGTCAGAGAGCCGTGCTTACTCCCTCGGTCCTCCTGGAGTGTGACAAGCCACGCCCCCTGTGACCCTAAGCATGGCAGCTGTATTGGCTCTTGGAAAGGAGCCCCAGTTGGAGCTGCTGCTTATCATTTGGCAGTTTTGAGCAGGCGACCACGTGCTCCTGCTGTGTCAACCTTTGGTTTGCAGCTATTTGTCAAATTGCAGTAGGCAGCGAAAGGGAAGCTATGTTACACTGTGATATCACATAGAACATGGGCTCCTCTCCAACTTCTCGAGAGGAATTTGAGATTATGTTCGGATAAGTAATAGGAGTTGCAGAACAAGTGAGCAGGTCCGGGGAAGGCCTCTTTGAAGACCAATAATTAAGTCGCCAAGAGCAGTTAAAGTCGATTTATTCCAACACTGCCAAGTGTTTGGGTTACTCTGGTAGTACCTCCGGGCTCTTGCCCTTGGGCACCTGCTGAGGCCGTGGTGTAGGAGGGCATTTCCCTTCTTCCTCACCTTTTGGGGTTAAGCTCATCTTCAAAATCTGGTTTCGATGCCGACCCCTCTTTCATAAAGCCTTCCTTGACTTCCTCCTCAGCCTCACTGAGCTTCCTCAACGGCCTCATTACTGCCCCACGTGTGTTTGCTCATATCCCCACTTCCCTGTAAAATGATGGAAGTAAATAGAGGCTCTGGAGGCAGAATCAGGATTGTACCCTTGGTCCCCCACAGTTGACTTTAAGACACTGAGCTCATTGTTCACCCTTTCTAAGCCTTGGTTTCCCCACCTGTAAAGTGGAGCTAATAATAGGAGCTTCCTCCTAAGCTCTTGAGGGAATTAAAGAGGTGGCACTCTTTAAGGTACTGAGGCTCTAGGCCAGAAGAGGCATTCCACTGATGGCCTTGGCTGTGGCATTGATGGCAGTGACAAGGACCACAATCCCTTGGTTTGTTCTGTCTTGAATTTAAGTGATTCTCTTTACCTGTCTCCCCTTCCACACTAGCACCTCTGAGAAGAAAGAAGTGGTGTCTGATTTCTGGGTCCCAAACATTTACCATGTACAGAGGAAGCGCTTGGCAAATGCCGTGAAAATGCCAACTAAGATGAACCAGACCCTAAAAGTGGTAGGCTAACCCATTTCTTTCTCAACATTGTAAAGAGCCCCCAGTTTCTGGAGTCTACCAGAAGCATTCTGTCAGAAGACATATTTTCAGACTTACTAATATGTTTGCTTAAGCTGCCGCATGCCAGGGGAAACGTGAGCTCAGACTCAGTCCTCGCTTGCATCTTTGAGTTCTTGCTGGTGTTTTGCCCCTTGTTGAGTTAGTTCCTGCAGTTGTACACTCCAGGATGCTGGGTGGAGTGGCCTATTCTGGAAGCTGGCTCTACTCCACTTACTTAACGCTTCCCCCACTCCCCACACTGGGGAACCAAGCAGGGAAGGGACCGAGAGATGGGCCAAGGCCAATGTCCCACACCAACCCATTTAATGTATTGGTCCAGAGGGAACTGGCTGGCCTGTTTTCCCATTCTTGGCACATACCCGCAGAAATGTTTGTTTTGCAATGTCCAGGGGAGCCGCAGATCTAGAACAATGGTGAATGATTTATTTGGTAGAGTGTGTTTGAATTCCAAAGTGTTGCTAAGCACATTACATCGCTGTCCTCCCCTTTCAGCCCTAGCCAGTGGTTTCCAGATCCGTCCGGGAAGAATTTCACTTTGTTCCCCTGAGTTTTCAAGGTGCTTTTTTATCTTTCCCCTCAATCTCCCTAACCCTTGGATAATTATCACTGTGCCTCTCAACCTTCTAGCCATGGGTAATCCATGTTATGTAGATGTTAAACATCAAATTTGAAAATTCCGTAGATTAAAAATGATAATGATTAATCACAAATGAGTCCTAGTCCCTTCTGTATCAGAATCCTAAGGCTATTAATCACGAACTAAACAAATTCTTCCCTTGGAGGATGAGTTTTCAGTAAAAATCCAAAGAGTTACGAAGCACATGCTTCCCAGGAGGGAATCGGACATAGGCCGGAAGTTGATTGATATGCTGTTAAGCTAAGGAACATATTTTACACATGTTTTTAAGACAAAGTTGTTCGTGATTTCTTATGCTATCTTGCAGCTGTCACCTTGCAATTACAATATATCAGGAGCATTTTCTTAGGGCATTAAATCATTTCCCCCACAATCATTTTTAATGGCTGCAGAGTACTTTGTCAAACGACTATTCCATAATTTATTCATCCAAAATATTATTGTTGGATGTTTAGAATACTCTTCTCTTGATGCAATTCATTAATTTATTTGCCAAATATCCAGGAAACATCAAATGCTTGCCAGGCCTTCTGTGGATATGTAAGGTGCAGTCCCAGCCCTTCAGAAGCTCCCAGTCTGGGGGGGAACGATCTTATGGTCGATGGCACCGGAGCAAGAATTCTACCCACAGGCACGATGGACGCAGTGCAGACACAGGCCTACTTCTCTAATGGGCGGGGACCCTGAGCTGCACCTGTTGCAGGTGGAAGGCTCACACTGGGATGGAAGGCTAGCCCCTCTTCTCCTTTTCACCTCTTTCAAAGCTAGTGATTCTTAACCCCTCTGCCATCTGTCTCAGCTGGTAGACTCTAAAAATAACAACGCCCGGGGCACCTGGGGGGATCAGTCAGTTTAGTGTCCAACTCTTGATTTTGGCTCAGGTCTCAGGGTTGTGACATGGAGCCCTGTGTTGGGCTCTGCTTAGCGGGGAGTCTTCTTCTCTCCCTCTGCCTCTGCCTCTGCCTCCCCTCCTCTCCTCCCCCAACCCCTCCCACTATCTCTCTCTCTCAAATAAATAAATACATCTTTTTTAAAAAAATTAAAAAAAATACCAATGCCCAGTCTGATCAATGATAAGCCAGGAATAGGGCTTGAGCTGCGGTGTGCTGGTGAACCCTAAATGGTCAGCTCTTTAAAAAGTATGCATGTTTTACATTTGTACATCAGTTTATTATAAATTTTACCGATATAGAGGATGAGTAGGACACAGCTCAAAAAATAATTTAAAATATGCAATACCCTTTTTTATTAATTCCACAACCAGTGATTCTTGCAGAAAGCATTTGCCAAACCATAGTCAGCCTGTGGTTGCAAATGACAAAAGAAGGTAGGTCTACCACGCACCAGGGTAGATGTTTTCACTCATTAATAAGCACGACAAAAGTGAAACAACGCAATGCGCAATGCGTCAGAGTGTCCTTGATTTATCAGCCACAGGAGCGACCTCTTTGCTGGATTGGTTACTGGTGTTTGAATACTAGAAGAAAATTCTCTCTCTCAGTTTGTACTATAATATAACAGCTACAATTAGGACATTCTTTGAAGTGTCATCTGCATTATTATTATTTTTTAAAGATTTTATTTATTTATTCGACAGAGAGAGATCACAAGTAGGCTGAGAGGCAGGCAGAGAGAGAGGAGGAAGCAGGCTCCCCGCTGAGCAGGGAGCCCATGCGGGCCTCGATCCCAGGACCCTGAGATCATGACCTGAGCTGAAGGCAGAGGCTTTAACCCACTGAGCCACCCAGGCGCCCTGTCATCTGCATTATTAACATTGTTTCTATCGGTGTCTTAAGTGCAGATAGTCAACGACATAATAAATCAATCTCTGATTCATAGCATTTGCAGATTTCTGCCACATAAATTCTCCCCTGGATGATTTCAAGCTACTGGTGTGACATCAGACCCGGAGGAGGAGGAGGAGGAGGATTGTAATGCCTCATTATGCACAGGTTCAACCATCCTGACTCACTGGGACTAAATGAGCCCAAACACATAGGTCACATGTAGTGAAACGGTTTGAAAATGAGGACTTATCTGGCATCTTTAAAAGGAGCCATGCTGGGATGCCTCGGTGGCTCGATCCGTTCAGCGTCTGCCTTCGGCTCAGGTCATGATCCTGGGATCCTGGGATCGAGTCCCACGTCGGGCTCCTTGCTTTTCGGGGAGCCTGCTTCTCCCTCTCTTGCTCCCCCTGCCTGTGCTCTCTTTCTGTCAAATAAATCAATAAAATCTTAGAGAAAAAAAAAAAAAGGAGTGATGCATTTGTAGAGAGAAGGCAGGATGGAAGTTTCAGGCTCCAAGGGTAGCAGACTGCGGAAATGCAGACATGGGAGGAAGTGAAAGAAGCCAAGTTTGTGCGCAGTTCTCCCGGTGCCACCTCTGGGCTGATGAGTTTAGACTTGTCTCTAGTAAAGGCAAACTTACACCCCGCCGCGAGGCAGACGGGGGGAATGAAGGGAGCTTTTTCTGCATTTGTTTCATAATTGCCTTCAACTCAAAATAATTTTTAGGTAAAAACGCATATTTTGGCATGACATATTCTGGCTTCCTTCTATACCCTTTTATGCAGTACATAAGTAATTCTTTGTCAAAAGTTGTATATTTTATAGTGTTTTTTTTCTCTTTGAAATCATATTCCCTTCCACTTCCTTCCCCCCAAATTTGATTTCTATGTAGTAAATATAGTCTTTGTCTGCTATGAAACTATGCATGTGAATAGAAATGCAGACAACTGTAATTCCCTCTGAACATACGCACTAAGTGTAAGCGTTTCCTGAATGGACTTGTCATGATGATGATCGCCAGTACACAGTTTGGCTAAGCAAGAGAATATGTTGCAGATTATGTTAATTGCCAAACAAAAAAACTAAAATGTTACTAGAAGTAAAATGTGGTGATGGATGCCTAAGGCTTCCTCCCTCCTTAGTTCATGCATCTGTGGATGTGTATTACTGCAAAAATGCATGCAGGATGGGCTTCGGTTCTTTGCTATTTTTTGACTTTATAGATAGAAGTTCTGACCAGCCTTTCTTACAAGTAGACGGAATGGAAGTTTTGCTATGATGCCATTCTATTCTTCAACCGTCTTCTAAGTCACAGTTGTCTCTTGTCAACAATGCATTTTAATACTCTATTAGCACAATTAGACCCCTTTTCAAGTTAGTTGGAGGAATTAGAAACCATCTCACTAATACAAGGGCAAGTAGATGTGGATATTTCTAATTTTTTTTTGTTTGGCACCTGAGGAATTTACCCCTCAACTCAAGACTCCCTGGTAGAGAGGCTATGGGTCTGCCTTTCCTTGTGAGGTGGGAGAAGGTAGGAGGAGGAAAGACAGGAACTGCCTGCCTCTTGGACTGCAGGCTGGGTTTTTGGGTTGATCCGCTTTAGGAGTCAACTGGAAGTTGAGAATCTGGAAATTGATTCCCTTACACAAGGTACACCTGAATAACCTGTTGGTAAATCTTCCTGTGCCCCAAGGGGCATTGTTGCCCACTTTGAAGACCGCTGCTGGAGACTCTCCAAGAGAAATAAAGGAGAAACAAGGAGTTTTCTCAGCCCCAGCCACAGCAGTGCCCTGCTGTGACCTGGATCCAGCACAGCCTGCAGCAGGCATGGGGATGGGGTGCTCTCTGCAGTGCTTGCTGCAGCGTCTGGTGGATGTTAGAGCTATGGCTCTGTCCCAGGGATCATGGCTTCCTGGGCCATTTTTCATGGAAGACCAGAAAACTCTGCTGCTAGCAGGAACAGAAGCCATCAAGCCCCTGTGCCTCGGTTTCCCCATTTGAAAGTGGGATTTGCAACACCAACTTCCCAGGGCTGTTGTGGGATGAAAGGAGACAAAGAATACGTTAGTGTCTTGGAGGCATCAAGCATGACTCAAGCCCAGGGAAGTGGTTCTGTCCCAGACCAGAGCTTTAGGAACAGCGGAAGCACAGGATCGGTGAGGAAAGGAGGCTCCAAGGTTGTTGGAAACCACTCTGCGTTCTTCAGAAAAGTCCCTCCATACTTGAAGGTGAAGCAAGTTGCAGGGGTTCAGCCTGTCTTTTCCACGTCCTCCCTTGTTTCCTAGGCTCACCCAAGGAGAGCGAACCTGTGTCTACCTTTGCCAACACACACTGTGTGCCGACGTACATGCTGGCTTGCAGGCATCTGTCTTGCAGAAATGCCACTTTTTTTGGTTCAGTAGAAAAGATAACCCCGAAGATTATACCTGCATTGACATTGACCAATTTTGTGTCTAGTCTAGCACACAAAACCTTAAACCTTTTTAACCTTAAAAAATATGTATTTAAAAAATGCAGTTCCTACGTGTTCCTTGAACCAGATCTATTACCTTACTGGTTCCCTCATAAATAAACTGAATAAAACTTTCACTTGTGTTCATTCTGTATATATTTTCCATTATATATATATATATGTAATTTTTAATGATTTTATTTATTCATTTGAGAGAGAGAGAGAGAGCACAAATGGGGGGAGGGGCAGAGAGAGAGGGAGAAACAGACCCTCTGGTGAGCAGGGAGCCCGATGTGGGACTTGACCACAGGTCATCATGACCTGAGCCGAAGGCAGATCCTTAACTGACTGAGCCACTTAGCACCCACAGGTGACTTTTTAATGCCAAACTCGTGCCCCCTCCCACTGTCTCCGAGGCTGTCTGGGTGGGCCCGGCGTTGGGTGAACCTGTCTTACTCTGTTCTGGGATTATTCACCTATGTTCCTGCCTTCTATGCCTCGGATCACTGATGCAGCAGCCCCTGGGGGCCACCGAGGGCTATGTCACTGTTCACAGTCTCCGATGCCCACCAGAGCCCTTCACATGTCTCAAATTAGCCAGGGAGGAAGGATAAACTACACTTGGCTCCCCTCTGTGAGGGCCACCTCTGATCCAGGCCCTTCTCCTCCTCCAACCCCATGCTGGCCTGGCCTGCAGAGACTCCAGAGCCCCGAGCAGCACGGGCTCTTGGGCTGCCCCCGCCACCACTAGTGGGATCCGTCACCCCAGGAGGCTACTGTCACCAGAGCTGCCGATGGCCCCATGTGGCAGAAATCTCCATTTTCAACCAGGGACCCAGATATGGGTATGTGTGTGTATGTGTGTAAATTCAAATGAGATTGTATGAAGTTTTAGATCCTGGGACCTGCCCTTTGCCCTCAATGACAAAACATAAATATTATTTTGTATGATCACGTTTCCTCGTCTATTTGTACTGTATAATGTTCCCTTGTGTGGAAGGGTCTATATGTTAACAAATCCCTACCAAAGGGCATCAGAGTTGCTAACAGTTCTTTGCCATTCCACACAGTCTTGTGATTTTTAACAAGCCGAAATGGAACAGACTTAAATACAAACCTAGTATACGAGCCCCCCCACCTCTCCCCACCCTCCCACACCCTTACCCCACTCACTCTCCCCATCCCTCACTAATCATAATTGCTGTTGCCCAACAATTGGGTGACCAATAGCATATGGCAAAGTGATGGAATGTCCCTTCCCAGATCGGGTTATAGGAGCCCTCAGCTTCAGTCTGGGGCTCTCTCTTCTGAGTCACTCCCTTCAAGGGCAGCGAGCCACCATGCTGTGAGCAGCCCTGCAGAGAGGCCCCTGCCGCAGGCACTGACAACGTGTAAGTGAGCTTGAGAGTGGATTGTCCAGCCCCAGTCAAGCCTTCAGTTGACTGCAGCCCTGACGGACAGCTTGACTGCAGCTTCCAGAGGGACACTGAGCCAAAGCACCCAGCTGAACCCCTTCCAGATTCTGACCCTCAGAAACTGCATGAGACATTAAGTATTCATTGTCTGAAACTGCTGAATTTGGGGGTAATTTATTATGCAGCCACAGTGAACCCAGATGGGTCTCAGAACTTGAAACTAGAAAAGTACTATCTAATTTTACAGATGAGGAAACATACATTGAGATAAATCTATATGCCACTTGCTCAAGCAGGGGGCCGAAGAGCACTAGAGAGGAAGGAAGCCTCAGAAATCACCGATTCAACCACATCATTAAAAAGGATAATTAAAGGGGCGCCTGGGTGGCTCAGTCAGTTGAGCATCTGACTCTTGATTTCGGCTCAGGTCATGACCTCAGGGTTGTTGGATCGAGCTCCATGTTGGGCTCCACACTCAGCGGGGAGTCTGCTTGAGATTCTCTCTCTCCCTCTCCCTCTGCCTCTCTCCCTGCTCACTCTTGTGCTCTCTCTCTCAAATACATAAATAAACAAATCTTTAAAAAAAGAAAAAAGATAATTAAAAAGAATATTTGGTATTAAATCACTGTATGGCATCAAAAAAATTACACCCTAATGCCATTCCCCTATCATGTCAACTATCTGCATTTCTCCACGGTCCCTTCCATTATTTGGCTATAAGCTGAATAGTTATTATTCTAATGTGTGTGTAATTTTGAGGCCAATTTCTTAAATTTTACATCACTTTATTTACATGTTGCCATCTCTCTGCAAGATATTGCATTGATCATTTAACACCATATTCCATGCTATCAACGAGTCATGGTTCCTAGGCATTCTAGTAGAATACGTTTTTGCTGTGTCTCATAAAAATCTTTCTGAAAAACACCTATGTTTAAGTGATCTTTTCATTTTCTGCTGGTTTTTTCATTTCAATACATTCCTAGGAGTGGAATTAATAATGATTTATGTTTTGGTTCTTAGTACAGAGAGAAGGGGTGCCAGATGGGATGTCTTAATTTTTCTTTGTCCTACACTTCTGACATGTCTGGAGATCCAGACCGAGGGCTCCCTCTAGGCATCGGGCACAAACTGGTCTGATTGGTTTCTAGGAAAAAACTCACCTCGATAGAAGGTGGGGGGCTTGCCAGAGAAATAACAACTACTATTTATTGACAGCCGACTGTATTCTAGATATGTGACATTCATGATTTCTCATATCTACAACTCTAACAGGTATCTGTGTATGTGTGTCCCATTTTACAGAGGGATAAAGTAAGTCCACACAACTGGCACGTGATAAGACTAGCAATCCAAACCCAGATCTGATGGACTCCAGTGTTCATCTCACTACATAACATTGTCTTTTTATTAATTTGTTTGAAAGAGAGCAGGAGCAGGGGGAGGAGCAGATGGAGAGGGAGAAGCCAACTCCCTGCTCAGTGGGGAGCCGGAGATGGGCTTGATCCCAGAATCCTGGGATCATGACCTGAGCCAAAGGCAGACGCTTGACTGAGCCACCCAGGCACCCCTACGTAACATTGTCTTGAAGTCAACTTTTATTGCTCATTGGTGTTATATTCTGTGACCACATTGACCCCCAACAGCCTTCAGTTGATGTGACCTGGAGACCAGTCACAAACGTGTTGATCTTTCCAGAAATCATGTTAGTTTCAGCATCCACAGTGACATGGGTCTGCAAATACTGAACTGCAAACTAATGTGCAATGGAACTTGATTAATTTCTTTCATTTCCCTGGTTTATGGCAAACCCCTCAATTTAAACTTGAAGTGAAAGCATTTGCCCAAAGTCACCGGTGACTTACCATGCAATTCCAGCTCAGCCCCATCCCCCATACATTCCCCATTTATAGCTTTTTGTCCTTCCACTCCTCTCCCCCATCCCACCTACCATTTGCATTCCCAAGAGAGGTTGAAAATAACCCCTTCCCCACAGTTCTTCAGGAAAACAGATTGAGAATCAATTTGTCAAAGAGTCCCCTCCTTTGCAAATCGAGCCAGGGCATGACTAATCACACCCAGGTCCATCCGGAGAGACAAAGGCAGGGACACCGCAAGCCTCTTCCCAGGCCACAGGAAACCTGGACAGCAGCCTTTGCCAACCTTTGAAGTGTCTGTTTCCTCAAGGCTCCAGGCTCTGGGGAAGAGGTTCCACCTCCCACCTCTGGTGAGTCGGACACTTTCGCAGGAGAATGTCTCCCTATATGGTGGTTGTTTTTCCATGCTCCAGGCTTGTTCCCAAAATAGGTGCTTTACTCACCAAGGGAAAGGCGTCTTCAGGAAAGGTGAAGATATCTGGGGATGGAACTGGGGAAGGGGAAGGCGGACCTTTGGGATTGGTCATTAAGGAAGAGACATTATGTCTTGTGTTGTGGACTCCAAGCCCATTAATCAGATGTGAGGGAGGAGATGGGCAGCCTGGAGGGGCCATGACTTGTTCCAGAAGAGTGACTTCAAGTACTCATAGGGGTTTTAGTCTCTCATGACGAGATCCTAGGATCATTTCTTCCCCTTTTTTATTTTTTATTTTTTTTTCTTTAGAGATTTTATTTATTTATTTGACACACAGAGAGAAAGAGATTACAAGTAGGCGGAGACACAGACAGAGAGAGAGGAGGAAGCAGGCTCCCTGCCGAGCAGCGAGCCCGATGTGGGCCTCGATCCCAGGACCCTGAGATCATGACCTGAGCCGAAGGCAGAGGCTTTAACCCACTGAGCCACCCAGCGTCCCTCCCCTTTTTTAAATTAGGGTAAAGTGCACAGTAATATAAAATTAGCCATCTTAAAGTGTACAATTCAGTGACATTTAGTACATTATTGGTATGCAACTGCCATCTCTACCCAGTGATGAGAACTTTTAAGATCTACTCTCTTAACAAGTTTCAAATATGTGCTACATATATTCACCACACTGTACATTATATCCCTAGGACTTACTTACTTTAAACTTGGAGGTTTGTAGCTTTTGACTCCCTTCCCCCATTTTGCCCACCCCTTCCCACTCCTGCCCGCACCTCTAGAAACCATCAACCTATTCTCTGTACCTGAGAGTTTGGTTTTGGTTTTGTTCTAGCTTCTACATAGAAATGAGATCCTATGGTATTGGTCTTTCTCTGGCTGACTTGTTTCACTAAGCTTAATGTCCTAGTACTTCATTCTTTTGTGGATGAATGATGTTCTGTTTTGTTTTTTCCATTCATCCATCGATGGATATTTGGGTCGTTCCCCTGTCTTGGCTGTGAATAGTTCTGCTATGCTTATTCATGTATAAGTACTTATGTGAGCACCTGTTTTCGATTCTTTGAGGCATACACCTAGAAGAATTGCAGGCTTATATGGGAATTCTAGGTGCAACTTTTTGAGGGACTGTTGGATTGCTTCCCACAGCAGCTATATCATTTTACATTCGCATCAACAGCACAGAAGGTTCCAAATTCTTCACATCCTTGCCAACTTTGTTATTTCAGGTTTTGGGTTTTTTGTTTTGTTTTTGTTTTTTAAATAGCCATTCTAGTGGGTGTGAAGCATCTCACCCCAGTTTCGATTTGCATTTCCATAATGACTAATGAGGTTGGGCCTCTTATGCTTGTCACCATAGAAAGAAAAGTCTCTTCATGGCCTTTGCCCACTTTTTAATTGGGTAAAATAGTTTTTAACCTGAGAGCTGAATGGGACCTTGGGGATCATCTGTTGCCTGTCCACACACTTCTATTTTAGACATTAGGAAACAGAAACGCAGACAGGTGCAAGACTGCCCTCAAGATGACGCATGCTACTGAGCTGGGACAGGGCATGGAGGGTTCCATGTTCCCCTACAACTTCTTTGTAGATTTGACTGAAGGGCAGGTCACAAATCTGGACAGGCTGGGCTTTGGCTTGAAGGAAAGCTCCAGAGCAGTCAATCCAGAGTCCCATTGATCTGGCTTGCTGGTCCACCAACTGACGGAGGTAGGACCTTAAGAGTAAGACAAAGGCTTGGACATTGAAGTTGGCTGGATTCACATTCCACCTGCCATCCTAGATCCTGTCTGTCCCTCTTCCTGTTTTGCTTCACTGTGTTTTTATTCCCATGCAAACTGTACATACCATACATATGCATACATGTACACACACACATACATGGAGCATTTCCTCTGTCTCACCACTCTCTTTTCTCTTCACTTTCCCATGTGTTCTCTGGAATGCCCATTCCATGGCTTGTTGAATGATTTTGTAGTTGCCTGTAGATGTAGATCCTGTCCTTCAGACTGTGGAATTTACAGATCCCCATGAAAGAGCAGTTCCATGGGGGAACATGGAATTCTTGGTTGTTGTCTCAGATGTCCAGATTCTCACCAGCCTCAGCCTCTTCAGTGCCTCCTCCCTCTTCTGGGTCTTCAGTGGCCCCATACTAATCTTACCAGTTTCTTCCCAGCAACACCAACAGTGCTTGGCTTTTTCTTATTTTTGTAAAACTCTCTCCAGAACTCATGCCTCCCCCACTGCAGCTTTCTCTCTTCTGTTCATTGCCTATGCTCCCAGACTCCTCTTCCTCATCCTCACTCATTGATCAGCGGATCCTCTGGCTCTTGTCTTCCTCTCCCCATCCCACTGAAATGTCTCTTACCAAGGTGACCTGCATATTTCAAAATACAACCAATGCTTTTGAGATTTTGTCTTGCACAACCTCTTGAAAATGTGCAAAATACCCATAGTGTTGGGACCATCAAGGAAGCCATTTTTCATCATTAAAAACTGCAGAGGTGAACTCCTCCCAGCTTAGAATCCTTAGGTGGCTTATATGTCGTCTGTCTTGGGGGTCCTAAACTTGGATGGCTCAAACATAGAAGAAACATACAGGAAAACCCATTCCTGTAGATGTCACCTGCAGAAGGCCTAGCCCCATGGCTTTGTGAACTGTGCGAGCCCCACAAGGCCCCATGCTCAGAAGGCTCTGGTTGAATGCTCTGCTAGGGCTGTCTTGAACTTATAATTTTATCTTTAAACTTGTATTTTGTAAGTGAAATCTGATGGGGCCCTGGAGCAAGTATACGAATAAAGGAAATACACACAATGGGTTTGTCCCTGTTCCTTGCTCCCTATTCACACATAGTGTTCAAGATGCCCTATAGTGTGTGCAAGAGTGCCCATGGTGTGCAAGAGTCCAGCAAGACTTAAATTGAGTACAAGGCAAGTGTGTTACAGCTACAACCCAATAAGAGGGGAGCTATGGGGTGCCTGGGTGGTTCAGTGGGTTAAAGCCTCTGCCTTTGGCTCAGGTCATGATCTCAGGGTCCTGGGATTGAGCCCCATATTGGGCTCTCTGCTCGGTAGGGAGCTTGCTTCCTCCTCTCTCTCTGCCTCTCTGCCTTCTTGTGATCTCTCTCTCTCTCTCTCTCTGTGTCAAATAAATAAATAAAATCTTTAAAGAAAAAAAAAAGAGGGGAGCTATGACACTTTCCAACCAAAATTTCTTTGGAAATCAGAAAGTAGGTAATGGAATTCCAGTAGAAGGGAAAGAAAAGACAGGCACTGATGGTTCCCTTTCCTTCCCCATTGGTGAATCTGGAAGGGGCTCAGTTGGGTGGTTTGGCTCAGTGTCTCTCTGGAAGCTGCAGTCAAGCCGTCCGTCAGGGCTGCAATCAACTGCAGGCTTGACCAGGGCTGGAGAACCCACTTACAATCTCACTCACACGTTGTCAGTGCCTTGCAACAGAGACTTTTCTGTGGGGTTGCTCACAACATGGTGGCTGGCGCCCCTCAGAGTCAGTGACTTAGGGGAGAGAGCCCCAGACCAAAGGGGCAGGCTCCTCTAACCCAATATGAAAAACAACACACTTTGTATTTCATAGCTGGTCTGTGCTTGTGTATTTTGTTCTTACCAGAACATCTGAGACACCGCACAAAATCAACTCAACTTCTTTCGTCTTATTTCTTGATAGGCACACAATCTGCCATACTAGGTGTGAAGCCCACTTAAAAAAACAAAACAAAACAAAAAACCAGCCATCATGACAAATTGAAAGAAAGACTGTGGAAGAAAGGAAAAAGGTTTATATTTTTAATGCCTTCAATGGCATTTTTCTCCTGTTTTTGTTTTGTTTTGTTTGTTCGTTTGTTTTTAGCCAGGACCCCATGTTTTTATTTTGTTCTTGGCCCCAAAATTATGTGGCTGGCCCTGAGAGCTGGATCTGGCTGAAGAGGGCTTGCTAGATTCTCTGGGCTACAGGTAACAGGACAGGGACAACTGGCAGGAAGGGAGGAGAGGTTGGGGTCGACAAAGGAAATGGATTTGGTGCAGACTCCGGAAGTCCTTTGAGGAGAGGAAGTGATCCATGATGGAATGAATAACTTCCAGGACTTAAATAGTGAGGTCCCTGGTTCTGGAAGACTCTGTGCAACTGAATAAAGGAAACCCCATTTGAAATAGAGTTGGGGGGCCAAAAGAAGGAGCTCTCATGCCCCACCAACTCACCATCAATTGCAGACCCAACAGGAAGCAAGGAAGATTTTCTGCTTGTCCAGCAACAGACCAGCCAATGAGAATCTGCCACAGCCACAGCCCAGCCAATGAGAAACCATCACCACCCCGAACTCTCACTTTCCTCCAATGGACTTTTCATCAAGGCAACCCCTCTCAGCTTCTTCCTTTTTTTCTATAAGGTAATGTGCCTCTCTTTTTTTCTCTGAACTTGCCTATAGGTTGGCATAGGTGTCCCTGACTGAAGTTTCTCTGCTATTCCTGAATAAACCAACTTTGTGGGTAAGTACCATACTATTTTATTTTCAAGGTCCACAACTGCAAGCAGAAATTAGAAGTTTTTTTTACAGGGGATGTAATTGAAGAGATCTCTGACACCAGAGCAAATCATCTTAGAACCCTCCTGGAAGGCTAACAGTTCTGTGACTTTTAGCTGGGGGAGGGGGTTGAAGGAAGACAGGTTATAGTCCCTTCTCAGAAATCCCTATGTGACATAATAGGAAATATATATTTGGTCTTTGTCTCTGGCTCCTGACATGGAGCTTCTAATACCCTTGGAATTTCCTCAGTGATAAGAGTGTCTTTTGTTATAAATAACAAGCCCCTTTCAACCTTACCTGAGTTTATGCTAAAGGGGTGACTCGTGGTGAGCCCCTAGGTAGCCTCAGGATGGGTGCTGGTTGCCAGAGGAAATAGCCCTGTGATTAGAGGGTTGGAGCTTTCAGCCCCACTCTCAGACCTCCACTAGGTGAGAGAGGCTGGAGATTGAGCTCAGTCACCAAGAGCCAATGATTTGATCAATTGTGCCTATGTAATGGAACCTCCACAGACCCCCCCCCAAATGATGGAGTTTGGGGAGTTACCAAACTGGGGTGCATATGTACATGCTGGGAGGGGGTGAACTCTGAACTCCATGGAAACAGAATCTCCTGTGCTCAGGACCCTTCTAGATTTCACCCTGTGTACCTTTTCATGCAGTTGTTCATTTATATTCTTTATAATAAACTGGTAGTAAAACCAGTAATGTGTTTTGTGGAGTTTTGTGAACTGTTCTAGCAAACTACCAAACCTGAAAGGGAGAGGAGATTGTGGGAACCTCTCAGTATTGTAGCCAAGATGGATTGAAAGGTAGGTTACTTGGGGACCCAATACCTGTGACTGGTGTCTGAAGTGGGGGTAGTCTTGTGGGACTTGCCTTTAAACTTGTGGATCTGAGGCTGATTTTGGGTAGCTGTAGTCACATTTAAGTTGTAGGACATCCACTTTGTATCTGGAGAGTTGGAGAATTGGTTGGTGTGAGGAAAAAAACCCCACATTTTTGGTGTCAGAAGTTTTGTGAGTAAAAACAGCTCACCCTGGGATGAATTATTCCATATTCTTCACAGATTTTAGAAAGAAAATACCGTGCATATATCATACATTATGTAAGACTCCCTAGGGGAATTTGGAAACACCTCAGAATAGAACACTAGTATTTCTGGAACAAACCATATGAGCAAATCTTTATGTCAGGGTTTTCTTGGAAAGGGGTTCAGGTTAGGTTAGATTATTCCACCAGATATGGGAAGCCTTTGGAACTTACAGGCTTTTGAACTTTGGCATTGCAGGTAAGAGATTGTGAATGGGCATGGGAACTCTCAGAACGTTTCACTGACTTTGTGAGGGAAGACAAAAAATTTTCCCTCTACCCTTCTAGGCTCTTGGCTGAGGTCCCCTGAAATAAAAAACAGATTAACGGGGGGGGGGGGAACAGAAGTTTATTGACATGTATCCCTCCTGTATGCATGGGAAATACCCAAGAAAGCTGAATAACTCCCCAAAATGGCCTAAGCCACCACTTTTTTTGAGAGAGAGAGAGAGAGAGTGTGTGAGCAGGGGGTGAGGGGCAGAGGGAGGAGGAGAGAGAAAATCTTTAGCAGACTCCACACCCAGTGCAGAGCCCAATGCAGGTCTCGATCTCATGACCCTGAGATCATGACCTGAGATAAAATCGAGACAGATGCTTAATTGACTGAGCCACCCAGGTGCTCCTAAGGCATCACTTTAAATACTATCTCTAGTTAAAGACAAAAGAAGATGTTGGGGGGGGGTTGTGATGTGAGGTGGCCAGGGAAATGAAAATACACAAGGGTAAGGTTGTCATGCAGTTTAAGTGGTCGCCTTCCACACTGATAAAGAGTTTCTAGAGATTTAGTCATTCTCATCTTCCTGGTACAGAGAAGACACCATTACAAACAGGGACTCCCCTTATAAATGCTCATTTCTCTCACAAAAGGGTAACTTCTACTCAGTTTTCTGAGCTTCTCCCGTATCCACTGTTTCTTGAAAATAACCACCCCAAAACAATCCTTACACCAAAGAGGCATAGATCATGGTTGCAAATTCTGCTCCCCTTCAACTTGAAAAAACAAACAGAAAAAAATCCTAAACAATATTTAAACGAGGTGCCTGTGGCATCTTTAAATTTCGTGAGTGGAAAGCAGAGTCAGTGCCTGTGCCGTGGGTTAGTCCAAATGAAAGTACCAGGGGTTACTCTGTGTATTTGAAACTCATGACAGTCTTATGAGTGAGGACTCATGGTCACCCTTCTTCTGCAGATGAGGAAACAGAGGTTTACACAGGGCCAGCATCTCATAGTTAGTAAATGTTGGTGCCTGTGTGGGAATCCAAATGCCAAACTCTTTCCAGACATTGAAATCTCCCAAACGGCACCCAGGGAATGCATGTCAGGCAGTGCTGTTATTAATGTTGAATTTCTTCCTTATAAGGTGACAAATAAAAAAGGCCCTAAGCCTCCCAAGTCCTCCTGCCTTATTCTGCTGCCCTATATCCTTCCCTGGAATCTTCCAGACTCTCCCACAGCACAAAAGGCAGACCAGGCAAAGCAGGGAGCCTCCTGCACCAGACACTGTGCCCTATTATAGCTCCATATTTTGACTATTACACCCATTAGAGGAGCACTAAGATACTGATTATCCTAACCCTCAGGGAACCAGAGCACCTGAGGCTGTTGTCTCCTGTCAAGAACAGTGCCCTCCCATAATATTTTTAATGAGTGTCCCACTGAGATAAAGATTAAAACGCCCTGCACAACTGCACATGCACACATTCCATGCTTGTCTCGTCATCATGACCATTTGGAGCTTTTGTTAAAAACATAGATTTCTGGGTCCCACCCTGACTGACAATAATCAGGATCTCCAGGCAGGGTCCCAGGAAGCTGTACTGTGCATAAGCTCTCCAAGGGGGTCCCCTGATTGGCAAAATTGAGGAGCACTGTCGCATTCCATTTATTTCGGTTAGAAGGATTGACTCATTCATATTTGGGGATGCGACAGTAAATAACTATCCTGAGTTCTCACACCTAAGCAACTTGATAGCTGAAACCTCCCAGATCTAACTATTTCCGCTTCTCTAGAGCTGCTTCCTCCCTTTGTCAATGTATATGTGTACATTTCCAGCTCCCATTTCCCACAGTCCAGCCCCGCTTCCTGCACTGGCCTGGCAGCTCCATCCCCAGCCAATGGCTATAGAGCATTCCATGAGCATGTTCTCCCATTGTTCTCCCTTTGCTCCAACCCATTGTTGGGGTCTCAGAAATACTGAATTCCCTCCCCTGCTGGCATTTGACCTCAAATGTCCATTTGTCTAGCCCAATCCCAGAATGGCTTGTTTGGGCAACAATGTGATAATGTTTCTAGTCATGGGGAATTTTCCATGTGTTCTCTTGCCCAAATCTCGAGTTTGCTGCACAGGAACTGGTAGCTTAGCTACAGAGAGAAGGGTTTTCTCCCTTCCCTTTCCCTGAGACTGACTGTGGCCTCTCAAAAACATTGTGATTGCATCTATAGGCCTGTGCTCTCATATCCCAAAGGGCTTTTGGTAAGTAGGTGTTTTTACGTTCCTCTTTCTCTGAAGAATAAGGAAACATGGGGCTGTTGAGGAGAAAACCATTTTCTTTCTATTCTTCTAGATTCTTTGGCTGGTCCAATAATCAAATTAACATAAAACAGATTAACAGGAGAAAACCAAGTTTAATTACAGAACAATAGGGGCCTGATAAGATCACGAGACCCAAGGACAAGCAGGCAACTGAGGCTCATGTGCCATCTTGAGCTAAGGATGGGATGGGGCCTGGGGCTTCTAAGAGGGTGATTCAAAAGATGGTAAGAAGAGCAGATGCTTGGTAATTAGATGTTTTTCCTGCTGAACAGATAGGTCATTCAGATAAAATAGTTATCTCTTGGTAATAGCTCTCTTGCTGGGCCAGGCCCCTTCTGTGAATTCTTTTAGGTGGTATACAGGAGAGGTAAAAGTTTTCTTGAGTCTGCTGGGTCTTGATAGACTTCAGCTAATAACCGTCCACAGGTCAAAGCGGCACATTGTGGGGACACTTACTTATTCTGAACTCCTTTAGGGCCAAATGAAATATTTGAGGGGGGGGGACATTCTTACTGATGCTATCAAAAGGAAGTGAAGCTCTTTTCTCTTTAGATCTCAGGAGATAAACTGTTACATTTGAAATCATTACTGCTCGTAAATTTCTTTTTCCTTCATTTTCCAATCTGTTGATTCTGTCAGAATAGCGATTTCAACAGCATGAAATATTGTAAGTTCCTCAAGATGCTGATTCACATTTTGTTGTGGGAATGGTCTGGAATTGGAGCCTGGCAGCCTTGTCATTTACCGTGTGACCATAGAAAAGTTACGTAACTTCTCTAAACCTTTTTTTTTAATATGAAAAGGTGATGGCAATTGCATTAGGTGCAAAAATGGTTACAATCCTCTACCCTTCCTAAATTCTCACTCTTTGCAATGAGTTGCACCCATCAAGAAGTGGTATCTATTTCTCATTCCTCTGAATATGGGTGGACATTTTCATTTGTTTTGGCTAAAAGAATGATGAGCACCAGTTCTAAGTCTAAGCTCAAGAAGCCTTGCACACTTCTGCTTTCTCTTGGAACCCTCCCCAGCTGCATATGAGAAAATATGGAATGGCTTACTGGAGGATGAGAGACATGTGGAGCAGAAAGGAGCCACTCCAGGAGAGGCCATTCAGATCAGCCAGCCTCCAGTCTGCTTGGCAGCTAAGCACAGAGATGTAAGTGAACCCAGCTGAGGCTAGAAGACTTCCAGCTGAGCCCAGCCCAATCTGCCTACATGCAGAACAGTGAGTTAAATAAGTGGTTATTTTTTTTAAGCCACTATTTTCAGAGTGGTTTGTTAGGTAGTAAGAGCTGATATAATATGCTTACATTTTAGTACTGTTGTGTAAATAAAATTAGGCACTATACATTAAACACCTGAATCAATACATACTGATGAACAGATTTGCTTGGATGACCTGCTAATCCAGCTAAGGTATAAATTTCATACCTCCCCAGTAGAACATGTCAGCTTCAGTGTCCATGGTCTATATTTAAAAATAAGTATATTTCCCTGGAAAAAATATGGCAATAATATAAATAGAATATTTCCAAAAGAACCCACAACTTAGCTATCACCCCACTGCCTCTAACACAGGATGGAGTCCAGATACCTTAGCAGGACTCGCAAAACCCTTCTAAGTCATGGTTTAGGTCCTGCCTCTCTCTGCCCCCCCACACTTCCTGTTCCTTCTTATTATCTTCAGATGTTCATATAAGTAACATCTGAGACATCCATGATGTAAAATGCCTCTATTTGTGTCCTTAAGGAAACAAAAACTCACAGGTAAAATCTATTTTTTAATCAAACTTATTGGGATATAACCTACATGCAATATATATATACAGCTTGATGAATTTGACAAATGCATACACCCTGTAACCACCACTTCAGTGGAGATAAAAGCACTTCCAGCACCCCAAAAGTTTCCCCTGTATGCGTTTCTAGTCAATTCCATCTCCACCAATAGTTCCAGGCAACCACTCATCTGATTTTCATCTCCATCCCCAGACTCAGTGCACCTGTTTTGAGAACTTGTGAATGACAGGACCACCCAGCTTGTACCCTTTCTTGACTGACTCTTTCTCCCAGGATAATGCTTTTGAGATTCATCAATGCTGAGGTGTGTATCCGTAGTAGTTCATTCCTTTGTATTGCCAAGTAATAGTCCATTCTATGGCTCTACTACCCTTCGTTTGTCCAGGTGATGGACATTTGGGTTTTTTCCTGTTTTTGGCTTTTCTAAAGAAAGCTGGTAGGAACATTTTTGTATAGGTTTTTTGTTGTTGTTGTTGTTGTTTTGGGTGTGTGTGCACATATATTTTCATCTTTCTTTGGTAAATATCTAGAAGTATAATTATTAGAGTATATGGTGAGTATATATTTATGAGAACTACCCAGTTGTTTTCCAAACATTTGTACCACTTTATGCTCCACCAGTCGTGCATGACAATTCCAGTTGCTTCTTGTCCTTGCTACACTTGAGCTTATCAGTTATTGGCCATTTACAGATTTTATCTTGTGAAGTCTCTATTCATGTCGTCCACTGTCTCCTTTTAAGTTGGGTTGCTTTAAAATGTTTTATTACTGAGTTTCAGGTGTCCTTTGTGTACCCTGAATACAGATCCTTTGCCAGATATAGCTACTTTGAGTTTTTTCTCCTGGTCTGTAGTTTGTTCTCTTACCTTTTTAATGGTATCCTTTGAAGAGTCGAAGGTTTGTTTGGTTTTTTTTTTCTTTTTAGGTAGGCTCCATGCCCAGCATGGACCCCAACATAGGGCTTGAACTCACACTCTGAGATCATGACCTGAACTGAGATCAAGAGTTGGACACTTAATTGACTGAGTCACCCAGATGCCCCAGACTTTTGAATTTTTAAGATGTCCAATTTATCAATTGTTTTATGGCTGGTGGTTTTTGTGCTTTAAATCTTGGCTTACTACAATGTCATAAGTACTTTTACTTCTGTTTTATGGTTTCAACTTTTAAGTCTAAGCTCCATTTCAAATAAATTTTATGTGTGCTATGAGATAGTTTGAGGTGTTTTTTTTTTCACTTAAAGATCTACAGTTGAGTCTTGAACAACAGGGGTGTGAACTGTGTAGGTCCGCTTATACATGGGTGATTTCCAGTAAACAGAGTAGATTGTAAACAGATTACAGTACTGTAAATGCACCTTCTCTTCCTTATGATTTTCTTAATAAAGGAATCTTTTTTCTCTCTTACTTTATTGTAAGAATACAGCATCTTATACATATAATGTACAAAATATGTGTTAATCGACTTCTAGGGGCTTCTGGTCGACCACAGGCAATTATGAGTTAAGTTGACCATTAAATATGGTGCTATCTGTGACCTGTCATAGATGCCCTTTATTAGGATTGAGGAAGTTTGCTTTTTCTACTCTTAGATTTCTGAAAGTTGGTTTTTCTCGTTTCTTAAATTTTTTATTTTAGACTATGAATGGATGCTGAAACTTGTCAAATGTTTTTTTCTGCATCTATTAAGATAATCACATGGTTTTTCTCTATTAATGTAGTCAATTACATTTATTTTTAAAAATAAGTTCTGAGTAACTTCAAACTTACATAACATTCAGTCCTTTCAAGGACATGACTCAATGAAGTTTAGTAACTTCATTGAGTGGTGCAATCATCATGATGAATTAGTGTTAAATCACATTCATTCCCCCCGTTAACATCCCTCATGCCCATTTCAGTTAATCCCTGTCCTCCCCTCCTCCATTCCCAGGCAACCACTCATCTACATTATACATTTGCTTTTTCTGGACCTTTCCATTGTACATGGACTCATACAGTATGTGGTCTTTCGTGTCTGGTTTCTTTCACTTAGCATACTAGTTTAAGGTTCTTTCGGTGATGTAACACATGTGAATAGTTTGTCCCTTCTATTGCTTATAGGATGCCATTGTGTGGATATACCCATTTCATCCACTCACCGGTTGATGGACATTTAGGTTGTTTTTGGCTTTTGTGAAATAATGCTGCCATGAGCATTGATGTGCAAATTTTTGTGTGAACATGTACATTTCCTTTAGGCAGAAACCCAGGAATGGAATTACTGTGTTGTCTGGTAGTTCTATGCTTAACCTTTTAAGAAACTGCCCAGCTGTTTTTCATAGTGGTTACACTGTTGGATCTTTTTGAGTATTAAATCAAACTTGATTTCCTAGGATGAACCCCCCTTGGTCATGATATAATAGGCTTCCCCCCCCACCTTGTACATGTCATTGATTGGATCTATTAATTTTTTTGAGTGTTTTGCATCTGTAATTACAAGGGATCTTTATCTGTACTTTTCAGTTCTGGAAATGTCTTTGTTTGTTTTGGAATCAGGGTAAAGCAAGCCTCATAACACAAACGGGGAAACGTTTCCTCTTCCTCTCCTTTCTGAAGGAATTTGTGCGATGTTGATACTACTTCTTTTTAAAGTATTTCACAGTATTCACCAAGGAAGCCACCTGGACTGGGGATTTTCTTTGTGAGAAGGTTTTTACTACTAATTCACCTTCTTTCATAGCTACAGGGCTCTTTATAGATTATTTCTTCATGAATTAGCTTTGGTAACATGAGTGTTCCAAATTGTTGAATTTAATGACATTATAATTTTCACAATATCCCTTACCTGTTCTTTAACTGTTTCTGGGGTCCGGCTGGCCCGGAACTCTAATATTCCCCAAGCATGACTCAATCTTGGGGACCTTTATTCTGCTTTTAGCCCCTAGTAGCCACTACCTAGAGATGTTGGGTGTTCTCACCCTGCACACATGCAGCCTGATATTCACCAAAGGACTTGTAAGGACCAGGACATGGATTTATGCTCACCCTAGCTCCCTCCTTGTCTGATGCTCTGCCCCACGGATTTCAACCACTTCAGCTTCTCTGACTCTTGCTTCCTGGAATCAGAGGAGCTCTGCGCTCTGTTTAGCCTCCAGCTTGCTGCACCACAGTTGGGAAATTGTCCTTATGGAGGGGCTGGGGTTATAATGGGGCTCTTCCTGTAAGTTCCCCTTCTCCCAGGGTGGCACGCTTGCACTACTTCATGTCCAACACTGAGCAAACAGTTACTTATCTATTTTGTCTCATGTTACGGTTGTTTACAGCGGGATGATTAGTTGGGTAGAGTTACTCCATCATGCTTGGAAAGCAAAATCTATTTTTTTAAAAGCTTTTATTTATTTATTTGAGAGAGAAAGAGAAAGCACAGAGGGAGAGGGAGAGGAACAAACAGACCCGCCCTGAGCACAGAGCCTGATGTGAGGCTTGATCCCAGGACCCTGAGATCGTGACCTGAGGTGAAGGCAGACATTTAACTGACTGAGCCACCCAGGTGCCTGCAAAATCTATTTTTAAACTTTAACCTGTTTATCATAAATCCTTTCAAATGTTTTCATGCAATCAACATAACCATTTTAATGAATCTCTATTCTTTCCTTCATTAGAATACCGTGTGTTATTAATCTGTGCTGCTCACAAAGCACACTCAGACCATTTTCAGGAAGCAGCCATCATAGGTAATGAGAATTTGTGCCTGTAGACTTTTGCTTTTGTTTGGTTGCGTCTATGGAATAAATGCCTCGATGTGATGTTATTTTTAGTCAAAGAGGTGAACGTCTTCATGGCTTTTTAGAGGTATTAGCATATTGCTTTCTGGCACACTTGTATCAATACCAGTACTGAGGTGTTCTGATTTTTTTCAAGTTTAGTCTGTTTTGTATTGATTTCTAGTGAAAATAAACACTTTTGCCCCTTTTTGCTAGATTTCTTGAGAATATAAATTGGGCTGTGTGTAGCAGACACTACAATTTCATTTTTTAAAAAGATTTTATTTATTTATTTGACAGAGAGAGATCACAAGTAGGCAGAGAGGCAGGCAGAGAGAGGGGGAAGCAGGCTCCCTGCTGAGCGGGGAGCCCGATGTGGGGCTCGATCCCAGGACCCTGAGATCATGACCTGAGCCCAAGGCAGAGGCTTAACCCACTGAGCCAACCAGGTGCCCACTATTTCATTTTTTCTTTCTCATATCTGCCTTGTTTAATGTCTGCCTGTTTTTGTTATATCCTCTTGTAGCAAAGGCAATGCTTCTCTTTAACCCTTTGAGCATTCTAGACATCCTTGTTTTATAGTTTGTCATGTGTAGTGTTTCATAAAGCTTTTGCATCTGGAATGAAAGTTCCTTTGTTCAGTGGGTTGATTCTCCTGCATGGCATTAAGTTTTTCATGTATTTTTCATATTTTGTTCATGAGCTCAAAGTAAATTTGAGGTTTTGGGGGGTTTGCATCTATTTGCATTTCTCACTCTTCCGATCTCTGTGCATTTTTTCTGGTGCTCCCACATGGCCCTAGGGACTGATAGAATAGCACTTTGACCTGCACTTGGGTTTTGGAGCTCTTATTTCTTGTTGACACCAAGGAAACCACAATCTGGTTACAGAGAGAGGGGGTGGGAGGGCCTTGGGCCAGCGGCAGAGCCCTTGTCCTCCCTGCCACCCTACCCCCACACCCCAAAGGCTCTGATAAAGCTGTAGTCACAAGCAATGGGCCATTTTTTTTGCAATCCCTTCCATGAACTGAGACTGCCCCGCCCCCCTCCTTTCCCATCCCCCCAACTGGAGCCGGTTCCCTGACTTTAATCAGTGAGCTCGGCCAACTCCCTCCCTTCTTACACTGAATTTCACTAAAGCTCTGCATTCCTGTTCTCTTTCTAGTTCTTAACAATGTAAACCTTGCTTTCAAGTGCCATTTTGTCTCCTCTGAGTGTCCCTTCTATTTTCTTCTTTCGTTGCTATTCATTTGGGAATGGTGTTCAAGCATGAAGTCCCCCTTCTCCACCAGCAGCCCAATGCCTAACCCGACACAGGCAAGACCTTTGTTTTTCCCCTGTGTTTGTATGCTACATCCCACCCCATGGCCCAAACTCAGGCCCTTTTTACCCTGAGGCAGTTAGCACAGAAAATGGTGTTTGCACAGCCTGCAAAATGCTAATTCAGCCCAGTGCTGCTGCCCTTTCGTTCCCAACTGGAATGACTTTGAGTCAACCGAAATCGAGAAATGTTTATTGCAGTTTGCTATGTTTGGTTGGTGGGATTGAGGATTAAAATACAACAAAACAAAACAAACCATGTTAACAGCTCCTCCTAATAAGGAAAGGTAACAGTTCCATGATTAATCTTCCCCAAATGGCACTTGGTCTGAAAATCTTTGGTGGCCTCCGAAAACCCTACTGCTTCTTAGCACTTGACAATTGCCACTGCCGGCTACCTGTCCGAACTTCTTTGCCTGTCCTCTCTACCCTAGCTATCCCTATACCCTCCCGCCTCGGTCAGTTCCTGTCTTTGCACCTTTGCTCAAACCTGCAGGATGTTTTCTTGTAGCTGTAATGAAGCTGTTGGATACTCCAGTCTGGGGCTTCTGGCCGTAGTGTGTCCTGGGGACATGGCCTTAAGATCTAAAGCATAGCAATGTGTATTAGCCTGCTAGATCTGCCAGAACAAAGTACCAGACTGACTGGGTCAAACAGCAGAAATTCATTTGCTCAGCACCCTGGAGGCTGGAAGTCTGACATCAGGGAGCAGACTGCGTTGCTTTCCTCTCTCCTTGGGTTGCTTTCCTCTCTCCTTGGCTTGCCCTTGGCCGCCCTGTTGCTCTCTGTGCATACTGTCTCTGTCTTAATTTCTTCTTCTCATAAGGGCACCAGTCAGATTGGATTAGGGTCCACACTAATGATCTCATTTTAACTTAATCACCTCTTTAAAGACCCCCATGTCCAAACACAGTCACATGCCAGGTTAGGGGGATTAGGGCTTGTTAAAAAAGAAAGAAAGAAAGAGAGAGAGAGAGAGAGAGAGAGAGAGAGAGAGAGAGAGAGAGNAGAGAGAGAGAGAGAGAGAGAGAGAGGAAGGAAGGAAGGAAGGAAGGAGAAACAACAGGTCACAAATGGAGTCACTTTTGCTAAACCCTACTGAGATTTAATACCTAACCTAATTGCANGAAACAATAGGTCACAAATGGAGTCACTTTTGCTAAACCCTACTGAGATTTAATACCTAACCTAATTGCAGGTTCCAACTCCCCTAGCAATGGAATTTTAAATCAATCAGTCTGGAATTTCCTGATCATCCCTAGTGAGGAAGTCCGCGTAAGACCCTCTGCCTTTTCCTAAGGGAAGGTAACCTTGCCTGAAATCATCCATGCTTTTAGAACCTTCTTTGTCCCCCCCC
>LNAC01000012.1:6807640-6830386 GCA_002007465.1 Ailurus styani | reverse complement strand
AAAAAAAAAACAACCTTCCATTTTGTAAAGCTCTTGGAGCTCCTTTCTACTTGGTAGATGAGGAGACGGTGCCCGATTCATGAGTTGTTGAATAAAGCCAATTAGGTCTTCAAATTTACTCAGTTGAGTTCTGTTCTTTGACAGTCTGAGTTCTGGGGAGAATAAGTTTGAGTCCATAACAAGATGGGCTCTGAGATCATAGGAATGGGTGGTCTGATGGTAAGAAGGGATTGCAGGGGTGAAGTCAAAAGCCCAGATATCAGTGAACAAATGCGCTGGTCCTAACTCATTAGCACTTCGAGCTGTATTCTTTTAACACAGGTACACTTTTTTTTGACTATTATTCTCATTTTTTTTAAAAGTGGTTTTCACAAACCAAGTTTCACATTATTACTTTTCTTGAAACCAGCTTCCCTTTTGGTGTACTNTGCTGGTCCTAACTCATTAGCACTTCGAGCTGTATTCTTTTAACACAGGTACACTTTTTTTTGACTATTATTCTCATTTTTTTTAAAAGTGGTTTTCACAAACCAAGTTTCACATTATTACTTTTCTTGAAACCAGCTTCCCTTTTGGTGTACTTTTAATTTCCAACTTTTGCTGGAGGCCTTAGCCCAGAGAATGATCTTTCTATCACAAGGAAGACAACATAGCAAGTGCCTGGTAGATACAACACGTGCTCAACATCATTCTGGGGGACACAGGAGGGCATGGCAGGGCTGCGGAGAACCAGGAGTGGACTCTGTGTCTAGAGCGTCAGCCACTCCTCCGATCCTATAGACTGCCACCCTGTGGCCAGGCGTCCCCAAAGCTGTGGATTCCCGAATTTTGAAGCTGAAAAATCTCAGTTTTTAAATGTACAATACCCCCACTTTAAAATACCGGCTCTATTGCTTAAAAACACTCTGAAGCTCAAACAAAACAACTTGTTATGTTGTATTTCTAACCATAGGCATAAAGTGAGAAAGAAGAAGACCTAGGACAGAATTCAGAGAGGTTCTGCCTTTTAAATTTCGGCTAGAATTTTGCAATCTCTCCTGGCCCAGTTAAGAATCACAACTGGTTGCTGAAATCATCAGATGAAAGGTTAATGTGGGACTTTATATGCAGGGATCTTACCCTACTCATTGTGGGGCAATAGACATGATGTATCTCCTGGTGTGTGATGTAATAGGAAATACCCAAGACCACCTATGAACTCTACCAAAATCCCTCAACTGGAATCTAATCAAGTCTCTAGATCAGATTCCCAGCTTACAGGAAATTCAAAGGTCAGAGGAACCCATTAAAAGTCATTATAAGTATGTAGGAAATCCTACTGGACAAATGGTCTGAGTTTTTTTTAAGGGGGCAAAAAGAGAGAGGGACCATTTCAGATTAAAAGAGTTAAGAGACAAATCAGATGCATGCAATGTGTAAACCATATTTGTATCCCAATTAGAAATTTGGAGAAATTTGGACCTTGCCTAGGTATGAATCAACACGGAAGGAATTACTTTTAATTTTATTACAAATGACTCTGATTTTTAGTTATACATTTTAAAGACTTTATCTGTTGGAGATAAAAACTGAAGTATTTATGGATAAAATAATATGATATCTGAGATTTGCTTTAAAATGCTCTGAGATGAGAAAGGAGGACACAGGAAATAAGACAAACAAAATCTTAATAATTATTGAATTATTGAAGCTGGTGGTAAATACATGGGAAGGTTGTTATATGATTCACTCTACTTTTATGGATATTTAAAAAATTCTATTATGAAAAAGAAAAGAGAAGCCCAGCATAAAGTCTGGGTGAGCAGGGGGCCCTTGGGCAGTGTGTCCCCCTCGCTGCTCCCATTTCAGACACTATGCCTTGATAGGCAACCATGAGCTGTCTTCATCTAGATTTTGTCTTTCTTTCAGCAAACACTAAGTAAACACCTATTATTGGTAGGCTGGGAAACAGCTGAGTCCAAAAAGAGATGTTATTTTGGCATTCTGCACCCAATTCCAACATGTGGGTATCTTTTCCACACCACCAACCAATTCTCTGACACCAGCTAGGTGTCATACAATTTGATTCCATCGAGACACTATTTACCTGGAGGTAGCATCAGATCCCACAGGTTAAGGGCTCAGTCCTACAGAATTGTCTCCTCTTCCCCACCTCAGACACTGAGCACAAGTTCAGGTGGTCACCTGTGCTTGCGGCCCACCAGCTATAGATCAGAGGTGCCAACGAGCCCCTCCTTGGGTTGGATTAATCTGACTGACATCTCTACCAGGGAGTTATTTCTCTAAGATGTTCTTGAATTAATAATGACCATGATTCTCCTGAGAGGAAAGCAGTTATTGCTTATAAGGGCCTCTGATTTGATTCTTGGGCCCCTGTGAAAGGAGCCAATATCAGTAATGCTAGGGATGTGCCTATAGATTTCTGGTACCATTTGAGGAAAGAACTTGAGGAAGAGCAAAAAGGAGGGCCTGTGTATTAGTTAAGCCCTTGACACCATGCCTAGGACATAGAAGGCACTCGGTAAATGTCAATGGGTGGATGAATCAGCCTTAAGACATGACCTATATGACCCAATTTCTTTCTTTTTTTAAATATTTTATTTATTTATTTATTTATTTATTTATTTATTTATTTATTTATTCATTCATTCATTCATTCATTCATTCATTCATTCATTCAGTGCCAGTGGGAAGCTGGGCAGGATAGGGGAAGAGAGAGAATCCCGAACAGACTCCATAGTGAATGCGGGGACCTGGACTTGGGGCTCGATCACACAACCCTGTGATCACGTCCTGAGTTGAACCCAAGAGTAAGACACTCAACCGCCTGAGTCACCCAGGAGCTTCCTGTGTGATCCAATTTCCAGAGATTTTGTGAAAGGTCCACTCCCCACTCCCAAAGTTCCTATTACCTTTGCTGGGAAACCTAGAATTCCTCCATAATTGCTTGTGGCTTAAAAACTTGCTCCTTGTCATATTTTACCAACACTCAACATGAAGGAAGTCTCTAGAGGACAGGTGGGAGGTAGGAGTAATTTTTCTGGGCTTGCTGTGTTTCTCGCAGTCTGCATTTGGACCAATGGAGTCCTTTGGGAGTAAAGACCAGGCATTTCATTTTTGCGTTCTCTGGGTCTTGCACAGAATAGCTACCCCAAAATATGCCTCTTGGACATGGATTATTTTGAGAAACAGCAGATGAAGGAGAGACTCTGAAAACAGAGTAGAAGTTGATTGTAAGGGACGTTTGTATCTGTAAAGGAAATCTTCATTTGCAAATGTGTCTCCCTCTCTGTACCAGAAAAAGAAGGGTGGTTCTAACTTACAGGACACTCTTGTCATTAGAAAAGGCTTGGCTTCAATCTGCATAACAACCTTGCCCTTGTTCACTCGGCTTTTTCTGGTAACTTTCCATAACTGGCCTCTCCCAAGCCCCTCACCGCAAATATGCTTTCCTCTAACTTTAGTGCTCATGTAATACTTAAGCTGGTGGTGTAGGCCATCTCAGAGAAATGATTCATTTTTCTCTGAGTATCTCCCATGTTTTTATGAGGTATATGTTAATTGACTTATGTTTGTTTTCCTCTTGCTAGTCTTATTACCGGGGGTGGGGTGGGGGAGGTGATCTCAGCCGAGAGCTCGGAAGGATAGAAAGAAAATTATTTTAGTAGGCAGTCAAGAAACATCCTTTAGTCCTTTGAACAAGTGACAAGGAAGAGGCACTCTTGTCTTGTTAGTGGTTAGCATAAAGATTCGTGCACAGTGGGTGCTCACTGAAGGCTTCTTCAGAGCAGGGCCACACAAATGATTTTTCAGGAACACCGGGAATTGAGAAATATTTTGGCCTGGAAAAGTACAGATTCAGGCTGGATAAGGAGACTTTTAAATATATTCTAATCACACTCAACTGCTGACGAACTTGTTTCGAAAATGTTAATTTCCCCCCTTTGACTCAGTGCCTCTCTGAGCAGATTAAGATGTTTATCAGTGAGCTATTGGAGGGATCCTGTAGCCAGCACTCAGGCCCTTGGGAGAGAACCAAGGAGTTGAGAAATGTTTGAAACAGGGCAGCTGGAGGCCCTGTGACTTCTGGCCCCTTCTCCCACTTGCTGCATCCCATCAGGGAAAAAGACATTAGACTTTGTCGAATATTTATTCCACAAGGAATATTCCCTGCAGTATCAAACTTAAACCACGCAACAACGCTAAACAGTAGGTATTATTTTCACTTTACAGATGGAAACTAACCATTAGGGAGGTTAAATAACTGGCCCCAACTCATGTGTGTGGGAGGGTAGGTGGCAAAGCTGAGGTGCAGACAGGTCCCAAAGCTTGTGTCTTACTGCCATGCTGCTTCCTGCAAGTCTGCATGATGTCAGCATGTACTATTGCTTCAGGGGCATGAGACAGGCCCTGGCAGTTCCTCCACTTTACAGATAAGGAAAGAGGACCAAGGCCACCCAGTTGGAGCTCAGGAGCCAGGACTTGAACCCAGGGTCCAAGCCCTCAGGTCCCACTGGGTCCTCGTATGCTGGTCTCACTGCAGCCGTGATATTCTTGGCATGGACCACCCGGTAGTTGAATACTGGGCGTCCCTGAGTCTTGTGTACCTTCAATTTATCCCCCAGCCCCCACCCACCACTGTTGCTTAAGTTGCTTTTCTGAGTCCCAGATCTGTCCCAGTGCCCATACCAAGCCCTATGGCAGCAGCAGCCACTTCCAGAAGATGTGCTCTTTCCCAAGAGAAAATACAACCAGGAAAGCCATTCACCTTCAAAAGACTTCCTACAAATACCTATTTTAAAACAGTCTCTTTTAAAAAATGTATTAAGCATTATTAAAAACAAAATTCAAAAGAGTAAATTTTAAAGATCTTATTGACTTTGTTCAACCATTCATGAATCAGACAGCAACCCATCAAGAAGACAGAAGGTAGCTCCAAGGAGCTGTACAAATCCGAAGACATTCAGAGGCAGAAGGGGGCAGGACAAGGAAGCAGCCAGCAAGGACTGGACTGTTTCAGCAAGGTCACCTTCCTGTAGGGGAAGGTGGGGTCTATCAGGCAGATGACCTCCCTGGTGCTAGCCAGGTAATTCCAGGTTGATGGGTTAAGATTTCATTCCTGGGGGGAGGCTGAAACTGCTTTTTGGTGACATGGGCTTTGCACAAGTGCCTCCATTTTAGACCTGTTATCTCTTTGTAACAAGTCCCCCTCTGGATCAGACTCACGGTGCAGCTAAAGGCCTGGTCAAAGTGTAAGACATTAGCACCACGTCTAGCTACAGCTCTGAAGTTCTTGCAGTTTTTGCTGGTCCTCGATGGTGTCCATAGGTCATGAGATCTTTTTGCAGAGTCTCTGTGAACCTCACAGGTCATGACCTTGGGGTCACTTTTTTTTTTTTATCCATTTGACACAGAGAGAGAGATTACAAGTAGGCAGAGAGGCAGGCAGAGAGAGAGGAGAGAGGAGGAAGCAGGCTCCCTGCTGAGCAGAGAGCCCGATGTGGGCCTCGATCCCAGGACCCTGGGATCATGACCCGAGCCGAAGGCAGCGGCTTTAACCCACTGAGCCACCCAGGCGCCCGGGGTCACTTTTTTTTAAGATGGTCATTCTCTGTTCCTTTTTTTGACATTCCAGTCCTGGGGAGATCATTTGCTTGGTGGTTAGCAGCTGCAAACATGCATTTAAAGCTTTTGGGAGAACACAATACACCAGGGAGACTATTGTGATTATTATAAGCAGGATCATTTCCAATGTCTGGAGTGTACTTTGGAGACATGGTCTCCAACACCCAAACGAATGAAAATCAAATAGTCATAAAAAGACTACATTGAAAGAGTCACTTTCTTAAGCCAAAAGGCTTGTTCAGTAATATTGTGGAGCTGTGTTTAACTCTCCCAAAGTGTTAACCCAGGTGCAGCAAGTGGTATTGGCCGCAACACAGACGTCTCCTTGCTCAGCTAAAAGATAATCAAAAGCTATCATATTATCAAGATCAACCATGGCTAGGGAGTCTAAGAAATTTTGTTGGGCACCTATTGCTTTAGCAGCAGACTGTAATATCTTAGGAGTTAAGGGGAGGTTCCTCATTATAGCCTCGTTTGTACTCACTCCTGCATGGGGGAGTAGGGAAAGCCAAAGGAAGGGAATACCAGATCATTAAAACCTCTTCATAGGTCCCTTCTAACTCAATGATGTAAATGCAGGGAGCTGACTAATGAGGTACCTCAGTTTAATTGTGGACAGTTTGGAGCACAGATAAGTTAAGCTGCCTGGTTCTGTGCCAGCTGTCAAGGCATTCATGGGCTCAAGGAAAATGATAACCAGCACAGGCAGAGATAAACCCTGCTGGGGCATGAACCATTCCTGCTAAGGGGATGGACTCATTCATGGGGTTTGTTGCATCCACCCATCCAAGCCAAGGGTCAGTTAGGTTTCTAGCTCTGTCAGGAAGTCAATCTCCAAGGCTGAAATAAAAATGTGGTCTAAATTCCTTGCAAAGATGGGTGCTGCTGGTGAGATCTTTTTGTGACTGGGGGCAGACATGGTATAGGTAATCATAAGAATGTGGGGGTACAAATGTACTATGATCTGCATGGGTATGTGTGTCTGGTTGGGTACAGGTATAATTAGAGAAGGTAAAAATGAGGCCCTGGGATGTTCTAGCCATAAAAGATTATGTAAACGGCTTCTGGTATGTGAGGTCAACCATAGTTTACAGTGACATTGGGAATAGAAGAGAAATTGTTTACAAGGAGGACCAGGGGATCTTTAGCACCATGGACAGATTTGGATGACCAGTTCAGCAGCCTGAAGGTTACTCTCGTTGGCAATAGCCGGGGATTTAGGAATGATGGTGTTATCTATCCAGACCAATGCCAGAGCAAAGGAAAGAAAGAGAAGAAGAGAGGGTCTTGTGTTTAAAGTATAAAGTTTTGGCATCTTGGGAGGAAGCAGTCATGTCAGCTGCTTGTCTTCCTTGTCAGTTTGACTTGGAGGTCTCCAGTGTTTGCGCAGGATCAGGTAACAGGTGGAAACTTCTTCAGCTGTGAGTTGTGAACTCAAGGTTCAATGCCTTCTAATTCTGCTATAGTGTCAGTGGTCAGGAGCAGTTGGTAAAATCCCTTCCAACAGGGTTCTAGAGCTGTCTTCCTCTGGTGATGTTTCCAGAATGCCTAGTCACTAGGCTCCAGACTGTGACCTACAGGATTTATTTTTTTAAAGATTTTATTTATTTATTGACAGAGAGAGCACGCTCAAGCAGGGGCAGCAGCAGAGGGAGAGGGAGAAGCAGACTCCCTGCTGAGCAAGGAGCCCCATGCGGGGCTCGATCCCAGGACTCTGGGATCATGACCTGAACTGAAGGCAGACGCTTAACCAACTGAGCCACCCAGGCACTACAACAGGACTTTTTGAATAGGGATCTGGGGAGGTTTCTTCCACCTGTTGATGACAGGCTTTAGCATAAGACATTAAGGACTTAACAGTAGCAGGTCACATTAGCAAGAGATAGCAAGGGATCAACAAGAGGTTGTATGCCAACAGACGCTGGTCTACCAGTGATTATCTCATGAGGAGCGAGCTTATGTTTCCTAAAGAGGATACCGCAAACACTCCGCAAGACCAAAGGTAATACTTGAAACCAATGGAGTCCAATAGTTTCAGCCAATTTAGGGATTTTGAGTCTGAGCATCCCATCAGTTCTCTTGACCTTGCCAGAATACAGAGGGTAACTGGGACAATTTCAAGATGTTCCCTTCCCTTAAGGCTTATAGGATTTGCCTGTGAAGTGGGTGCTGCCATCACTGGATGTGGTGATAGGTATACCCCAACTAGGAAACACATTTTCTAACAGCTTGTTTGTCACTGTGAGGGCATCAACCTTGGAGCAGGAGAGTTTCAACCCATTCAGAAAACACACATCCAATAACCGGAACATACCGATAACCCATATGAAGAAGCAGTTGAATGAAGTCTGGTTGCAGCTGCTCCAAGGGTCCAGAGGGAGGAGGTTTGAGGACTCTGGGAACACATAATAGTTTTCCCAGGATTATGAGCCTTGACAGGCCAGACATTGGTGGCACACTGTCTTGACAGTTTTAGAGAAGCTTCCCCACCAATGCTTGTTCATAGCTTGAGTCATCTTAAATGCACTGTGGTGGGTGAAGGACACAAAACCCTAAAGATGGTGTTTGCCGGGGAGCTGGGAAGAGGCAAGCAGCTGTCCTGGGTTTCCAACAGGCCTGACTGTTCATTGATTTTATAGCCATTGTTTGCCCATTGTGGTTTCTCTGAGGCAGGAGCAGAATGCTGCCATGTGACAAGGACATCGGGATGGCAAAAGTCTGGCAATCGGGACTTATTCTCTTGAAGAAGCAGAATGGGCTTCATCTACATGCGCCACAGTCTTTATAGATTCCATAGTTTCTGCCTTTGCCTAAACGTCAGCCGGGGCATTTCCCTGATAGTCAGGCTCAGTTCTTTCAGCGGAAGCCTCAATTTTGATAAACAGCAGCTTCAGAAGGTAGGAGAACAGCCGTGAGAAGCTGGTTTAATTGTCCACTTACGACTGGGGTCCTGGTGGTTTCCACAACATCCCCAAATCATGGACACCCCCAAAGGCAAACCAGCTGTCAGGATAAATATGAACAATTCATCCTCCCGATAAGTTGTCTTCCGAGGAGGGCATGGGGCTCTGCTGGGGGTGGGGTGGACTTAACTTTCGGGAGGTATCCCCTCTGAAGTAGCTCACACAGGGCGACAGCTTAGCCAGCTTGGAAATTTCCTTTTCTGTCTTTACCGTCTGACCCACCAACAAGCAAAATTGGATCGGGATTAGTCAAAGGGATGTCTTGGAAATCAGGACTCAGTGTCATGAAACGGGATGTTATTCACCGTCATGGGGCTTGCCTTCGTCAGGCAGAGGTAGGAGAGCCGCAGGATTAAGAATGTTGCAACATCTAACATAAAGATGAGGGGGTGACAGCAGAAGGATCTCAGAGGAAGTTAATCTGCTTGCAGTGAGATGTTGGGTTGTTTCAGGATTGAGGAGACTTTGGACAGCATGAGGGCTTTGTAAAACAATGTCATTTCCTAGGGTTAAATCTGTGGAAGCTTCTACTAACTTTGCAGCCGTGGCTCTAGCCAGTTCGGATAGGCAGGAGCAACGGAATCAAGGTGTGTGCTGTCAAAAGTGATAAGCAGATGTCCCAGCTGTTCTTGTGTGAGCATGCTCAGGGCTTGCTTGTCTCTTTCTTGCACAAATTAGGTGAAGTGCTTTGAAGAGTTAGGTAGCCCCAGGGGCAAGTGGTTCTCACAACCCTATTCTAGTCCAGTAAAGACCTGCTCACCTTCATCTTCCCAAGGAAGGGGCTCAGGGACTGAAAATATTAGGAAGTTCCCCTAGAGTCGGGAAGCCAATAGAGAAACAATGAGAGCCTAGAGTCTACAATAAGCCAGCCAGGCCTAGGGATCTGTGAAGCTGCTGTTCAGTTGAGAACCTAGGGAAGTCTTGCATTAGCTTTGTTCTCTTTGGAGAAACCTGGATTCCTTTAGTGCTTAGATTATGACCTAGGCAATGAATGACATCTAGAAATCTTTGGAATTTTTCCTTATAGCTGTTCAGCCCTTTTCAGTAACTTGCAGCAAATGAAGGGAATCTTTTATGGACACCTCTTGGGGTAACAGAGCACATAAAGAGGTCATCTATATATTGTAAAAGGGTCGATTTCCCAGGGAACGGGAGGTGCTTTGAACTTGGCGGGGCACTTGGGGGAAATAAGGAGCCTCAGGGAACCCCCGAGGCATGACTATCCAGGGAGACTGTTAATTGTTCCAAGTCAAGGTGAGTTGGTACTGGCTGTTGGATCAACAGGGATGCTGAAGAAGGCTAAACACGGGTCCACAGAGTGAACCTCTATGAGCTGGTGGAAGTCATGACAAAAGGGTGTATGGGTTTGGGACAACTGGGAAATAGGGAACCAGTCTCTCATGAATAGCCCTTAAGTCCTGCACAAATCGTCATCTTGCCCATTAGGTTTCCGGACTGGCCAGATCAGTGTGTTGGGGGGCTGGCTCAGGGCATGATTAGCCCATGGGTGGTAAGGTCTTCTACTGTTGGTGGGTGCCTTGTGTGGTCTTGGGCTTTAATGGATATTGAGGCAATTTGAGACAAGGTTTAGTTACGCCTCCACGAATCTTTATAGGCTCTGCACCTTTTATTCTTCCATGTCAGTATTAGGAGTCGCCCGCAGATTTTCTCATATCTTGATTCAATTAGAGCACTTTCGTTGGAATTTGTCCTCTTCTATATCAAGGACAGATTGTAAAGAAGATAAAAAATCAGATTTTTGTTGGTCAGGAAATTCTAAGGTGGGGCTTCCATCAGAGGTAAAACATATTAGCACTTTTCATTTAGAAAGGAGGTCTCTACCTAATAGAGGGACTGGAGCCAAATCACAGCAAAAAGGAAAGTTTTTCAGTGAAATATACCAGTCATTTGTCCTGCTTGAGACAGAAAGTCTCTCTGAATTTTATGAGATACCCCCACTATGGAAACATCATTTTTCACTTCAAGTGATTTGTTGTCCTAACATAGTGGGTTTAAAGTGGAGAACACAGCTGCGGTTTCTACCGGAACTGGAAAGGTTTCCCATTAATTCAAATTTTAGTTTCCCCTTGTCTACTTAAGGGAATTGCTGGTAGGAGTTTACTGGAGGATCCTTCAGGGTCCCGTCAACTCTGGCGGGGAGGCGTGTGGGGCTTAACTTTGGGGGCAGATGTGAGAGCATCTGAATTGATATGGAAGGATTTGCATAAACCTTTGCAGACAATCTTTTTTTCCAGTGTCCTAGCTGATTACAAACAAAACACTGACCCTTGGATCAGCATTTCTTTAAACTGAAGTATAATGGACATGTGATATCCTTGTAGGTTCAGATATACATCATAGCGATTTGATATTTTTATACATTGCAAAATGATCCCCACGGCAAGTCTGGTTGCCATGTGTCACCATGCGAAGTTATTACTATTGACTATATTCCTTATGCTGGACACTACATCCCCACGCCTTGTTTATTCTAGAACTGGGAGTTTGCACCCCCTAATCCCTTTCTCCCATCCTGCCTGCCCCCAGCCCCTCCCCGCTGGTAGCCAACAGTTTGTTTCCTGAATCTATGAGTCAGTTTCTGCTTTATTCTTTGTTCATTTGTTTTGTTGTTTAGATTCCACATATTAGTGGGATCGTATGGTATTTATCTTCCTCTCTCTGACTTATTTCACTTAGTGTAATACTTGTTAGGTCCCTCCATGTTGTCACATATGGCAAGACCTTATTCTTTTTTATGGCTGAGTAATATTCCATTGTACATATATCACATCTTCTTTATCCCTTTTTCCATCGGCGGACACTTAGTTGGCTTCCCCTAGGCCAGGCTTTTGGTGATGGATCCCTAGGATGGTGCCATGCAGGAGGCTCAGGTGTTATTTTAGGTTTCTTGCCTTGGAGCTGTTGCTGTTGTAAGGCTAATAGCGTGTTGAGCATTTGTTTATGATCTAGTTCCATAGTCCTTTCTATGTGCTTGGTTACGTTCCTCGGTTCAGCCAGACTGATAGCCTCCCATCCTATTTTCTTCCTTTTTATCAATCCACGAACCTCAGGAGATAATCCATGTATAAACAGGCCAGCTAGGACATGTTGGGTGACTTCATTTATTCCCAGAATGCCACAGGAAGAGAGCTTCCAGGCCGGCTTGAAAGCCTGCCTTGGATTCGTCTTCCCTGCTGTAGTTTTGAAAAATAGACTGATCGGTGAGGGCACAGAACTCTAGGAATGGCTTTTAAAAGCTCAATCACTATTCGTTGTTTTGTGAGCTTTTTCTGCTCCATGAGAGCCATGATCTTGACTTTCATCTTCAGGATTATACCATTCTGCTTCCCACATCCATTTTGGGGCTTCATGGGGTCCTAGCAGCAGGTGCACAAGCTGGTAAAGATCTGGAAGCCTGGGGTGATCGGCTTCAATAAGGACCCTAAGTTCTCCAGAAAACTTCTGGGGATCCTCCTGGCTTTAGGAAATTCTCTAACTATGCCCTTAATTCATTCAGTCTTTGACCACCGTGTGATACATAGCCAAAGAGGATCTCCTGCAACCTTGGGTGGTTTTGCTCGAAGAGGTAACTGTTTCCTAGTCTCTTCAGAGTGGGAAACAGTTTTGATAAAGAATTAGTAGACCATGAGTACTCCCGTGAAGGAGGATGGAGGGGAGGGGTAGGAGTCACATCAGTCTTACTGTCTTTTGTTTTAGGTACCTCTTGTGTCTTTAATTTTTCATTAGTCCTTTATGATAAATCTTTTAATGAAGCAACTCTGGAATTTTAGAGTTTGGAAGCTTTTACCTACTAATCAAAATAGGCATCCCATTCTGTTTATTTGATTTGGGAAAACTTGCTTTCAAGTGATCTTCTTAAACAATGATCTTGTCTAATTGGAACAGTTCCCATAATGACCATTGCGATCTTAGGTTGCTTCTAGTAAGAGCTTGCCATCTTTGTACATAGCAGTAGCTTCTTGGCCATAAAATAAGAAGGTATGCTGAAAGGTGGCATGCTCTACTTTTTGGAATTTAAAGATACCCCTACCCCTTGATTTGTTGTGCTCTAACAGCTTTTTAAGTACTGGACCATGCTCACTAATATTTGTGGCTTTTGGCCTTCACACTTTCCATTAGCAATAACATTTACCTCCCATGCTCCATAACACGTCGGAGGTAAAGGAAGAGATGTTAAGGCAGCCTGGCTAAGAGAAGCCCTTGTCACCCCCAGCAGCTCCCAAGGTGGAAGTGGGGACTGGGGTTCCCCACAATGGGAATGGGAACCACCAGCCATTCCACAGTGTGGGATCTGGGGACTAAACCGAGGGTTGGGGTTTTCGATCAAATGGGGAGTGTGGAGAGCCAATTAGATGAGGAGCTTGAAGCAGAAAGAGTGGAGCTCAGAACCAAGGGGAACTCACCCCTGGCCCTCTGAAATAGCACGAAAGGCAGAGAACTCCAGGGATTCGTGGGTACCATGCCTGAGTGTTTTGTTGTCCCTGAAACCATCAGAAGTCTCCTTCAGATCCCACTGCTGCCACGGAATCTGTTAAAAACAAACTTCAGCTGAGTACATTCTAAAGATCTTACTGGCTTTATCCACGATTCATGAATAGGCATCCTCCCACCTAGCACGTGGAAAGTAGCTCCAAGGAACTGTACAAAATGGAACATGCTGATAGGCAGAAGAGGGCAGGACAAGAAGGTTACCAGCAGAACGGATTGTTTCAGGCAAGGTCACCTTCCTTTCGGGGAAGGTAGAGTCTCTGGTGCTGACCTGGTAATTCCAGGTCCCCGGGAGACTGAAACTACCATTAGGTTAGGTACCAGGTCTTGGTTTGGCGATGTGGGCTTAGCACAGGTGACTCCATCTGGGGCCTAGTGTCTGTTTTTAACAGCACTTACTGTGTGCCCAGCGCTGTGGGGAGTGTTGGCACTGGGAGCGTCAGCGACCTCACAGGCATTGCTCAGTCTGCAGAGGAGGAACTGCATGGATCCGTGGCTGAACTCAAAGGCAGGGTGTCCCCTTTTTCTCATGGTGAGCCCCAGGAAGGGGCTTGTATGAAGGAAGGTGTCGGGGCGGGCTGAATGGAGTGGAGATTAGTTCTAAATGGGAACGTGTGGTCAGCTGACTCTGGGAGACATGCCAGGATCCATTCACCTCATGCAACGTGTGATAAAGATTCCTGGAATCAGAAGCAGAGTAGGGAATCTGGTGCTGGCCCCCAGTGGTGTAGCCTGGGGCAAGGCGCTTAACTTTTCTCAGCCTTGTTTTCCCTGTCACATGGGCCCCACACTTTCCTCTGGGCGTTGTGGTAAAGACGAAGGAGTAGATGAGTGTGTGTCCCCACACACCTGGTCTGTTCCCTTGTACAGGACAGTTCCCTTTAGGGTCCCCTGGGGAGGGGCAGGCAGCTGACCCCTGTGCCTGGGCTCCGGGTGGGTGGCCCTGTGATGCCCCTTCCCCTCCAGCCCCTTCCGCCAGGGTACACACAGTGGTCACACCTGTGCCTAACATGGGTTGGCTCTTCCTGGGGCCCAGAGGCTCCCCAGAATGCTCCATGGGTGTTAACCCATTTGGTGCTGACAGCAACACTTGCAGGAAGGTCCATGGTTATCTCTCGCTTACAGGGGGGGAAACTGAGTGCTGCTGAGGGTGAGGGATGTGCCGAATGTTACAGGTAAAAGGCGAGACCCGGGCCACGAGCCCAGGTGGTCCGGTGTTAGCACCACTGCCCTTCACCGCCATGTTCCACGCTGGGCATCGAGCCCTAGGGGCCGAGGAGGGCAAAGTGTGGGAATGGGGGGCGCCCGGGCACAACCAGGCCAGCCAGGCGGAGCTCTCACTTCTCGTTGTCCTTGAAGTGCTCACGACAGACAACCCCCATCAGCCAAGGTGCCTTCAAACCCTTTCTCTTCCTGTCGAGAAGTTGTCTACCTGTTGGGCCCAGCAGTCATTACCAAACCTGTGTCCTCCAAGCAGAGGAAAAAAAAAAGGGTGGAGACAAATGGGACTTGAGACGGGCTCTCACAGAAATGTGGTACTGAGGGAACTTCACCGTGAAGTCTGGCTCACCGGGACGGAGAGCCACAAAATGAACGACAGGTGCGTGCTGAGACATTAGGGAGGGTCACCATCAGCTCCGGGGGTACAGCATTTTATGTTTCTACTTTTATTTCTTTTTATTTATTGATTTAAACATTTTTTAAATTTAAATCCTGTTAGGTGACATACAGTGCAATATTGGTTTCAGCGACTCATCACTTACATGCGATCCCCAGGGCTCATCCCAATAGGGCGCTGCCCTTTAAAAGGGGCCAGAGAGTTGTCTTCATCTGCTCGGGCTGCCATCACAAAATAGCACAGCACACATGTATTTTCCACAGTCCGAGGGTCTCGGAGGTGCTAGATCAAGGTGTGGGCCAGTTCAGTTCTGGTCTTCTTCTTGGCGGGCAGCGGCCACCTTCTTGTTGTGTCCTCACGTAGCAGGGAGAGAGTGAGTTCTCTGGGTCCCCATTCATGGGGACACAAACAGGGGTCCACCCCGGACCTCGTTTAACCTTCATTATTCCCTTGTTCCCAGGGCAGCCCCTTGGGGGTCAGAGCTTCACCGAATGGATCCCGGGGCGAGGGTGGGGGGCGGGGTGGGGGGCATAATTCAGCCCGTAGCAGGACAGAATCAGCAGTGGTGACATTCCAGGCATCTGTATGTGGGTTAAAGTCCTGGAGTCCACGGGAGAGTTTCCCTTCTTTGACCCCGCCCCCACCAGGGTGCCTCAGTTTCTCCATCTGTAAAGGGAGATCCTACACTTTTCTCACAGGCTTGGTATGAGAACGTAATGAGAACACGTATCTAAAATGCTCAGCACGGGGCTTGGCACATAGGGGTGTTGGTATCATTAGCTGGATACGGTCCATTTCCCACCACTGGCACGTGGGCAGGTCTCGGCACTCACTTTAACCATGGAAAGTGGGAGAAGTGACAAGGTGTGAATTTTCGAGCCTGTGCCTTGAGTGGCATTGCATCTTTCACCGTGATGCTGTTGGAGCTCTGACCCCCGCCCCCCCGGCCGCCGTGTGAATAAGCCCTGTGGCAGGAGGAGAGCCAGACTGAGAACAAGCTGTCACATTCCAGACACACGGTTTCCATTTTTCAGAACTATCTAGTTGCCAGCCGACCACAGACAATTCCAGCAAATATCAGCCCGGCCAGCCCAGACCAGAAAACTCACCCGTCTGACCCACAGATTTGTGAGCTAAATCAAATGGCTATGGTTTGAAGCCACATTTTGGAGTGTGCGTGTGTGTGTGTGTGTGTGTGTGTGTGTGCGCACGTTTGTGTGTGTTTACCCAATAAAATAAAAGCTAAACGATAGGGCTCTCTGGTCATTGGAGCGACACATAGGTGGGTGTGTATCCCGTAAATGGCAACAGATCTTGGCAGATATTCGGGCTTTTGTCTTTATCGTCAAAGTAGACAATGACATCTGAGCTGGGTTGAAATGCACAAACTGGGGATTGTTCTATCACCTGGGTTTTTGTTTGTTTTCTTTTCCTTCAAATGTTTAATTATACCAACATAAAAATTATGCTGATAAGCCACGTGCGATTGTGTAGAAACTGGAACGTCTGAGTCAGGCTGGGGCCTCCGATGGTGCCCTCTCTGCTGGTGTCCTTCCAGGGGGTCCCTGGTTATAGTCCTGCCTCCGTGCATTCTGTCGTATCTATGGATGTGGGGAGTCTGGGGGGCAGGGTTTCCCCCTTCTGAATGGGACTACAGCACACTTACTTTTCTCCACCTGGCTCTTTTACCCAACAATCTCATCCCAGAACATCTTCAAGCCAGCTAGATCTCCTTCCTCCTTTTAGTTTATTTTTTTAAAGATTTATTTATTTATTTATTTATTTATTTATTTATTTAGTTAGTTAGTTAGTTAGTTAGTTAGAGAAAGCACGAGCAGAAGGGGCAGAGGGAGAAGGAGAGAATCTTCAAGCAGACCCTGAGCTGAGCATGGAGCCAGGTGCAGGGCTCGATCCCAGGACCCTGACATCATGACCTGAGCGGAAACCCAGACGCCCCTCCTTCCTTCTTGTACAAAGGTGGACCAGCCCAGATTTTCTCTTCGTCATACCCACAGCTATGTGAGCTTGTTTATGTGTTTATTGTCCATCTCCCTGCCCAGTGAGCGGCGCCCAGCACACACTCAGGACATTTTTGCAAAGAGAACTCTGAAGGGAGAGTGGGCGTGACATGGTCACCCCAGTCTGTGCTCAGGCCCGGCTGTCTCCCAGGTGCACACAGCCACAGCCACAAGGTGAGCCCTGGCAGCCCCGCCGAGCGCTCCCAAGAGGGTTCCCCGTGCACAGCCTTGCATTCCAGGGGAGAATGGACAGAGAAACTTGGAAGCCCACAGTCATTGCCAAGAACCCCCACATTAATGTGCTTGCAGATTGGGGGAGGGGGAGGATATGCTTCATGACTTGGGGCAGGTATCTGGAGGGTCCGAGCTTGTGTGCGCTGGCCTTTATGAGCGCACCCCAGAGCCTTGTCCAGGTCTGGGCTGGGGGCTTCTCAGCTGCCCCATCCTGTTTGTGTCCACGCATAGTTGGGGGCTGGTGTGAAGTCTCAGTAGAGATCATTTTTGAGGACGGGTCTGTGTCTAGGTGATCTGAAAAACAGGCAGCCTCTACTCCCTTGAGCTTCTGCTGTGTCTGCAGCAGCTGGACCAGTCCACCAAATGGGGCCATTCTCCATCCACACCCGGTAAATGTCACCCAGGCTGTGGTTTGCCTAGAGTCACAGGGAGGGCTGTGATGATGAAGGACCCAGATGCCATGGCTTCTCCCTCCTTCCCTTCTCTTTTCCCTCCCTCTCTCCTTCCTCCCTTCCTCTCCTCCATCCTTCAAAAAATATTTAGGGGCGCCTGGGTGGCTCAGTTGGTTAAGCATCTGCCTTTGACTCAGGTCGTGATCCCGGGGTCCTGGGATCAAGCCTGGCGTCAGGCTCCACGCTCAGCGGGGAATCTGCTTCTCCTTCCACTGCCCCTCTCCCTCACTCGGGCTCTCTCTCTCTTAAATAACAAAATAAAAAAATAAAATCTTAAAAAAATTTACTGAGTGCCAACTACATGTCAGGCACTTCGGTGGGTACTGAGGGTTCAAGGTGAATAAAGCAGAAATCTAGGAAGGGAGACACACAGATGTAATTGGGAGGTGGGTTAAGGCCTCTTACAGAGACACAGAAGCAGTGACAGCCGCACGCGGGCTTTGTCCCACACAAGGTGGTCAGGGCCCCTGAACCGGGCCCCCGGCGACCAGCCAGGAGGAAGAGGGCTCTGGCACAGGGTCGGTGTGCGAACGGCCCCGAGGCCGGCGGAGCCCACTGCATTCACAGGACCCAGAGGAAACAAGGGTACCCTGCGTGCGGTTGGGGACCCCCAGTGCTGCGGGACCCTCTGTGGGGGGCAGGGGGTTGGCCTGAGTCAGGGGCCCCACCGTCCCGGTTCGCAGGGTTCTGGGGGCTTCCTTGGCCATGGGGCCTTCAGCACGCAATCCTGGCAAGTCCCTGGCTGATGGGGAGGAACCGGTGGCCGGGGCGGGGGAACCAGGCAGACCGGGGGGAGCCGGGAGGGCTGGCGCGGGGCCGGAAGGGGTGGGGGCCAGCCTGCGAGGGAAAGTGTGTACGGGGTGACTTTGTTCCTGTGTGGTTTATTTTTGGAGGGAATGATCTGGCCTGCCGGTCACCGATGACCAGTCTGAAAATAGCTCTTGCTTCTCGCCCGCGCTCCTTGAAACCGCTTTCGTAAGCTGAGCTGTGCGGGATGGCCTCTTGGCCGTCCTGCCTCCCACCGTCGGGGCTCTGGGAGGGGCCGGGGACCCTGACTGTAATCTCCGCCATCTGGCCGTCCTGGCCTCCCGCCCTTCCTCAGCCCTCCTCTCCCCCGGCGGCGGTCTCTGGGAGCAGGGGGGCGGCAGGGAGGGCAGGCTGGGGTAAGGACGCCCGGTGACCCGGCGGCAGCCCCGTGACATACACGGGGAGGGATGCTCGGAGGCCCCGTCTCTGTTCCTTCTGAAACCCAGCCTCCCGCGGCCGCCGGATCAGGCGAACGCACGCAGGGGCTGCGGCGGCGCGGTTCTGGAACCGGGAGCGGTCTCACTGGGCTCAAGTCAAGCTGTTGGCGGGCCCGCTCCTTCTGGAAGCTCCAGGGAGCAGAACCCATTCCCTGCCTTCTCCAGCCCCTAGGGGTGCCCACGTGCCTTGGCTGGGGGCCCCTTCCTGCATCACCCCAACCGCTTGCTTCCAGCTGCAAAGTTCCCTCTCACTGCTCGCCCCGACCATCTGCCCCTGTGAGGACCCCTGCGATGACCTTGGGCTCACAGGGATCATTCAGGGTCCTCTCCCCAGCTCGGGGTCTTTAACCCAATCGTGACGGCAACGTCCCGTTTGCCACAGAGGTGACACAGTCATGGGCCCGGGGGCCTCAGATCCCAGCACTCTTTCTTTCTTTCTTTCTTTCCTGCTTCCTTCCTTCCTTCTTTCCTTCCTTCCTTCCTCCCTCCCTCCCTTTTTCTTTCTTTCTTCATCTTTCTTTCTCTCTCTCTCTTTTTCTTTCTTTCTTCTTCTTTCTTTCTTTCTTTCTCTCTCTTTTTCTTTTTTTCTTTCTTTCCCTTCCTTCCTTCCTCCCTCCCTTCCTTTTTCTTTCTTTCTTTTTCTTTCTTTCTTCCTTCCTTCCTTCCTTCCTTCCTTCCCTTCTCTCTCTCCTTCTTTCTTTCTTTCTTTCTTCTTTTCTTTTTCTTTCTTTCTTCTTTTCTCTTTCTTTCTTCCTTCCTTCCTTCCTTCCTTCCTTCCCTTCTCTCTCTCCTTCTTTCTTTCTTTCTTTCTTTCTTTCTTTCTTTCTTTCTTTCTTTCTTCTTTTCTTTTTCTTTCTTTCTTCTTTTCTCTTCCTTCCTTCCTTCCTTCCTTCCTTCCTTCCTTCCTTTTAGATCTTTATTTATTTATTGGAGAGAGATAGAGAGAATGAGCAAAGGATAGAGCACCAGCAGGGGGAGCAGCAGAGGCAGAGGGAGAAGCCGACTCCCGCCGAGCAGGGAGCCCGACGCGGGGCTCGATGGCAGGACCCCGGGACCATGACCCGAGCCGAAGGCAGCGGCCTCACCGACTGAGCCCCCCCCCCGGGCGCCCTCAGCACCGCTCTTGTTGCCATTTGACAGGCGAGGAAACTGAGGCTCGGAGGGTTTGTGTCTCTTGCCCAAGGTTGAGGCCAGGACTGGAATCAAAAGCCAGGCTGCCGCTGGGGCCCCCACACCGGCTCATGCAGGCCGTAGGCACCTTTATGAGAATTCAGAGGCATCCTTTTCCCTGGGAAGGAGGAGCCGAAGCCAGGCACAGAGCCTGGTGAGCGGCACATTTGGACATCAGCCCCCAGATGCCCCGAGGCCGGACCTCTCTGTGTGGTGACAACCCATACCGCCACCGGTGGCCCCCAAGCCTGCCTCCAGGTCTGCTCCCTCTTCGCCCGAGGGGTGATGGGTGGGCTCTTGAGAGAAAGCTGGAGGGGGTGGCAGCAAACGGATGTGGGGCTGTGCCTGGCACAGCTTCCTCCTAAACTCCATGGGGACTGCTGTTTCCAAAGACGACCAAGCAGAGGGCCAGGAGGAAGGGGCTCCTGTTTGGTTGGCCAGGTGGACCTACTGGCTTTTTGGGAAGGGTTAACTCGGCCTTACTTTTTCTGAAAAGGGCCAGAGAGTCAAGGTTTCCCACTCTGCTGGCCACGTGGTGTCTGTTCTGGTGATGCTGGAACAGCGAAGACAAGGTGGATGGGGACAGATGGGCATGCTCTGTCTCAATAAAACTTTATTTCGAAAACCTGGCAGAGGCCGCTGTTGGGCCCCTGTCCTAGGGCATTTTCCCTTTGCTTGCCTCCCCGGGGACACTAGCCAAGGAGACAGGGGCTCCCTGATGAACTTTAAGGCAGAACAGGCCCTGACCCAACCTTCTAATCAAGAGAGAACAGTTTTACAGGGAGGCTGGGCTGATCTGTTGAGCCTCGGGCCCTCAGAAGAGTCGCCACCGCTAGAGTCCATGAGTGTGGACCTCGCACGAGGCCTGCTGTTGACGTCGTCTAATTAAATCCACTCCGGCATCCTATTCCCCAGAAATGGAGCTGTGAACAAACTAGCTGCCCCAGCCTCCACACCCGGCACAATGGGGAGGGGGCGGGGCTTTGATGGGGGCTCATAATCGTCACAGAGCAAGGGGCCGGTCCGAAAGCAGGATGCAGGCTGCTAATTCCATCCTCCCCTCCTTTCCAAACTGATGTTTTTTCAAGCTAGGGATGCAAATCCAATGCCTAGAGGGGCCCAGTGGGTAAGGTGAGACTGAAGTCGGCTGCTAAAGTTATGGGCAGATTGCCCTTAGGACACACCAGGCCAGAACATTTGTACCAACAAAGCCCATATACCGTGTCCAAGTGCGTAAAAGCTATAAACCAGCTAGTTAACTGTTGAATAAAATCTATCTTACTCTTCTCTCTTGACAACTACACCTCACAACAACCTAGAAGGATTTGGAAACAGACTTGAGTATAGACTTCTTGGATCCTATTATGGTTAATTTTATGCATCAGTTTGGTTAGGTTATGGTGGCCCAGGTGTGTGGACAAACAGTGATCTTGATGTTGCTGTGAAGGTATTTTGTAGATGTGCCTAACATTCAAATCAATAGACTTTGAATAAAGCAGATTACCCTCTGGATTTTGGGTGGGCCTCGTCTAATCAGTTGAAGGCTACAAGGAAAAGGACTGAGGTAGACTCTTCTCAGAAAATGCAGGAACCTTCCAGAGTGCAGTCTAGAAACCCTACCTGAGTCTCCAACCTGCTGCCCTGCGGAATTTGGAGTCAAGTTTATGACATCGAGACTCTTACCTGAATTTCCAGACCAACAGCCTACTTGGCAGAGTTTAGATCTGCCAGCCTGCATTATGGCGTGAGTCAATTCCTAGAAATAAATCCTCTTTCTCTAAGTGTGTATATCCTTTTTGTTTTGTTTCTCTGGAGAACCCTGCCTAGTACGGACTCTGTGGGGTTCTCTGCTGGAATATAGTCCCCTGAGAGGGTTGGCTCTGGCTTGGGGGCCTGTCCCCATGTTCAGCCCCCCACAACCTGCATATCTGAGCTCCATTCAATGCCTTCTTTCCCATCTCAGAAACAGGTGCCCCTTGGCCCTGCCAGGGGTCTTAAAGTCAGTTCTCAAAACCTACACACCACCTAGGCCTTGAGGAGGGCACAGAATTCTGGTGTCCTGAGTAGTGCAGTCTGATCTTGAAGGAAGAGTGATGGGTCCTTATGGACACATGCCCCTGGCCTCCTGGGCCCCAGCCCTACAGGAAAGGGCATGCAGAGGAGGACGGGGAGGTGTCCTCTAAAAAGTGGGGCCAAGGACCCATCTGGCCTGGGCCTGACCTGAACTAACAAGTCCACACCTCCCCTAGTGCCTGCTGCCAACCTCACCTCCCCCCACGCCTGCTGGCAGGCACCCCCCATGAAAGTCTTTCCATTTTGTCCAGACATCCAGATTTTTCTATTGCTGTTGTTCTTGGCAATGAAAAAAAACAAATTTTACAGCATTGTACAGGCTGAAGGGGTTTGTGGATGAGCTGAGGACCTGTGGCTTATTGACCTGAGTCCTTGGTTCATGGGTGTGATGATTTTGGGAAAATTCACGCAACCGCACACATATGGTACGTGGGTTCTCCTGTCTGTACATTGTACTTCAATAAGAAGCTTTATTGACACAAGACAGAGCAAGGCCCAGGCCCGGGCCCATGGGAAGAGGCGCTGAGGGCTGGGTGTGGGCTGTGGCCCACCAGTCTGGACCCCGGCTTTCCTCCTGCAGGGCAGGATCTGGGCGCATACCAGGGAGCTCTGCTCAATTTCCTCTGCGGTTTAGGGCTACTCCCTGTGTGGGAAGTAAGCTCCTGATAACCATCGGCAAGTCACGGTGCCCTCTGGGGGCAATTTTGGGGAATGAATTAAGGCTCCAGAGTTTTCTGGGCAAAGCAGGATTTTGAATGGGGTTTCCAGGGAGTTGAAAAGTGTCAACATAGGTGCAGACAGGTGCAGGGACTGCTTTCCTGCAGCGGGGGGTGGGGTGGG
>LNAC01000012.1:6776999-6807120 GCA_002007465.1 Ailurus styani | reverse complement strand
GGGGAGCGCCGGGCGGGAGGGCTGTGGAGAGGAAGTCCTGCCTCTTGCCAAACTCTCAGGGGAAGGAGAATCACATCCCACAGCAAGGGTCATCCCAAGTCCATGAGCCCAGAGCCGACCGTCGGCAATGACACTGTGTTTTCATCTTCACATTCACCAACTAATGCCCCTGCCTCCTGTCCCCTCCCTGGCCAGAAACAGAGTAAACTGGGGCAGGAGGGGAAGGAGGAGACGACTTGAATGGACACAAGGAATCTTTCTAAGTGGCTTTGTAACAACCATGTTTTCGCCCCCCAAGTTAAGGGAAACAAGTTTTTATTGTGCAGTTTTTAAATACAGAAAACGAAAACTCTTTATTCTCTGTACAGCAAATACATAATATTTATGCTTTGTCTATCTTCCGTTATGCCCTTTATCATAAAATATATGGTTTTTAGACTCTAAGCAAGTTGAATTTTTAATCCCTTGGACTTTCCTTTGTACGTGTAACAGAAGAGCACAGTAAGATTAGCAAATCCTAAACTATCCCCGACCCCTAATCACGGGGTTTGAACCGTGCACTCTGCATCTGAGAGGCAGAGTCTTTTCAATAAACACAGTACAGCACTGCCAATGTCCTTCCTCTTCCTTATGATTTTCTTAATAACATGTTCTCCTCGCTGGCTTGCTTTACTGCAAGAATCCAGTACATAATACACATGACACACAAAATACGCATTGATTGATGGTTTATGTTATCGGTTAGGCTCTGTCGACGGTAGGCTATCAGGAGTTAGGCTGGGGGGGTCAGAAGAAGTATGCAGATTTCCAGCCATGGGGGGGTTGGTGCCCCTCACCCCTGCATTGTTCAATGGGCATCTGTAGGATGCCTGGGTGGCTCAGTGGGTTAAAGCCTCTGCCTTCGGCTCAGGTCATGATCCCAGGGTCCTGGGATCGAGGCCCGCATCGGGCTCTCTGCTCAACGGGGAGCCTGCTTCCTCCTCTCTCTCTGCCTGCCTCTCTGCCTACTTGTGAGCTCTCTCTCTCTGTCAAATAAATAAATAAATCTTAAAAAAACAAAAAAACAATGGGCACCTGTATATTGCTGATTTGGCATTCCTTTTTTTTTTTTTCTTAGTGACTTCTCATTCTTTTGTGGTTTTTAGAAATAACATGCACCTAAGACATGCCGATTGCTTGGCTTTGACTCTAAACATACGATGCCACGGAATGGACGCTTTGTGAACGTTTGTTCATACCGACAAAGTGGTTCAGATCCACAAGCTAAAGATTCGATTTCAGCACTGACGCCTGTGGCCAGCATCTCTCTGCCTGGGAAGCAGTTACAATGGTGCTTGGGTCCCGTGACAGCTGCTGTGCATCGGTGTCCTTCACGGGTCCAGAGAGGGACAGGTGATGGTGTCCGTCTTGGGAGCCACACTGTTGACTCACAAAACAAAACAAAACAAAGGATGCGGGGCTATGGCTGCGGATGGTAAGAGATCCACAATGACTCTGGGCCGCAGAGGGCTCCCTGAGGCTCCGGCCGTGAACGTGAGGCTGGGGTCCGCGGTGCCTGCAGACGCGCAGAAGCATGCACCGTGATGTGACAGTAGAGAACGTACTGAAGCCTAGCTTATGAGGACTGACTACTGGTGGCAGCTTCGGGTAGCTCATCGATCAGTGTGGGAAGAGGCTGCTTGTGTTGTGCGGTAAAGAAGAACTGGGTTTGAACTGGCTGTGTGACATTGGACAAGTCACCTAACCTCTCTGAGCCGCAACTTTCCCATCTGTATGATGGAGATGAATGGGTCTACCTCTCAGAGCACTTAGGGTGATGGTTTCAGACGTGTTCCCCAGAAACAGACCTGAGACAAGGCTCATGGGCAAGTGATTTATGAAGGAAGTGGTTCTGGGCATGTTGGGAAACTTGGGAGGAAGACGGGGAAGGGCAGAGAGCAAAGCCAGGGTAGCAGTTTCAGGCAAAGCCCTGCAGAGGGCAGCCTCGGCCTGATCCTGCAGGGAGCTGGGACACTAAGTTCTCTCTGGTTAGAGGTGAAAGAGCAGCACCTGTCAGTCACTGGTTCAGGGCCGCCCCAGGGGTGGGCAGGGGAAGCAGGCTCAGGCATTTCCAGCTGCCCCCTCCAAGGAGGCCAGAAGGCAGGTGGCTGGTGTCACAGGTGGGGGCCAAAGCACCCCGCAGCGGGGACAGGCCGAAGTGTGCAAATGCTGGGAGGGATTCCAGGCAGAGCAGCTCAGAGGTGTGGCAAGATCAGATCAGAAAATGTAGGTCCAAGAACTCTGTAAACTATGGAACACTGGGCATGTGCTGGTTTTGTTAGGCTCCCCAAAGCAACAGTAATTACACAGGACTGTGTTGGGACCGCCCCCCTCCTCCCACAACGCTCTACTGATGACGAAAACACATGGAGGGCGCTGTCTGACAGGTTGTCATTCTTCGTGGTTTGACCCAAACGAATGTTATAACAGGCTGAGACCAGGGTCAGGTCCTAGGTGCTGGGAACTCATCGGTGGGCTGCACCTGGGGCCATCAAAGGCCAACGGACAAGACCAAGGCCAGGGGTGATGTGTCAAGCCAGAAAAGCTGAGCCTGTGGTCAGACTCAGAGTGCAAGCCACCAAGGGCAAGGGGAGCTGGGCAGGAGCAGAAACAGATAGAGGGGGCAGCAAGGCCAGAGAACCCAGGATGGTTGATGTTGAATAGGATGGGGCCCCCAGAGCTTGTCACCATAAGGGTGGGCCAACTGTCATGGGGGTTAAAAGACAGACTACATTGAGAGAGTGTCAGGGAAGCTATTATAAGGGGCAGAACCTCAACTCAAACCAGTTCAGACATACGGGGAATTTATTAGCTCATGTAGCTGAGAATCCTGTAGGGTGGCCTTCAGGTGTGGCTTGATCCAGGAGTCCAGTCAGACCCATCAGGAGCCAGTGTTTCTTTCCATGTCTGGGTTCTGTGTCCTCTGCATCATTCTTTGATGGTTCTCCTTGTGGGGGCAAGTTGGCAGCTGGTCAATGCAGACTCACGTCCTCGTGCCTCTCCGCACAGCAGAGAATCTTCCTGGTATTCATTCCATGATCCAAGTGATCATTCCACCTGCCTGTGCTTGGTCACATGACCATCGCTGACTCCATCACTGGGGCCAGGGGGATAAAGCGGGTTGGGCCAGAGCCACGTACCCACTCTGCACGTGTCACTGTGGCCACAGAGACTGGGATGAACCCAGCGTACAGATGAAGAGGGTGTTATACTAAAAGGGGGCGGTGGATGCAGGCCGTCCGCGGGCACACATCTGCCACGGAACCCAGCAGGGGAGCCTGAAGGCTGGAGGTGCTCCCTCCCGGGGGCACCTGCCAGAGTCACGCAGGGCAGCCCTCTCCATTTAGAAGGGCCAACAAGGTGGGGGGACCCACCAGGGCAAGGACCCAGACAGCACCCCCTGCCGTGTCTTCCGCACGTGTGGACCCCTGCAGGTAATAAGGTGCTTGCAGACGCTTGAGCAGAGGCTTGGGCTCGGGGGGCTGGGGCGGGGGAGCTGGGGCATGTCTCTGAGTAGGACTCCAGAACAGTGAGGGCCTTGGGAGCCCCTTGGGGGCCGTAAGTAGTCCTGTGTGTCGGGCTTGATGGCTTGGTGAACGCTTGTGGAATGAACGGGAAGGATGTTACATCCAAAGGCCCTTCTGGGACCAGACCACACTTTGTAAAGAATGGGTCCAGAAGTCTACTCCCCCAGCCCCTCGGGGTGGCGGGCACCTCGGGTCGCGGGTTTGAACTGTCATCTTGGGCTGAGCTGCCCCCCAACTCTCGCCTGGGCGTGGGGTTTTGAGAGTTGCAAGCAGCTCTCTTGGCCCTTGCTGGCTCTGTCACTGAGAGACTGTGTGGCGTCTGGCAGCCAGAGGCCCGTCCCCGGGGTCCTCCAGCAACTTTTGGGTTCCTATCTGGAAAAGCTCAGCGCTGTCCAAAGAACTGCCTGTCTTTCTAGCCACCACCTGACACGGGCCCCTCACCTCCTTGTCTTAAGAGCTTTCACTAAAAAGGTGGGGGGCCGTACACCCTGAACCCCCCCTCCGTCTTCGTACGGCCTACCACTCTGGAGGGCCCTTCTCGAGGACCTTAGAGCCATTCCCCCGAGCTGTCACTGCGGGGACGGCCGGGGCCTCTGTGTCGTGGTGTCTGCGGGAGGGGGACTGGGTAGCGCTGCCGGCTCCAGACACAGCTGGTCTCACTGCGTGTCCACAGACCCCGGCTTGGCACTTGCTCACTCCTGACTCTACTTGAGCCTCGGCCCCGCTGTACCTGCCCCCCAACGCCCTCCCCGCTCCTTCCTGTCACCCTTGCACAAGTGGGGTGCGCTCAGGGCTGCCCTGCGGACAGCGGTGACCCAGGGCGCTGTCCTCACACTTGAACTTCTGCTGGGCCTTGTTTGTCTTCCCCGGGCAACCCTCCCCCAAACCCCCGCCCCCTCCCCTCCAGCCTGGCTCGCTTTCTTGTGCTCCAGACATTCATCGCCACTTGACGTTACGGAAGGAAAACCGTCCCTCCGTGTACACTACTTCTGACGCAGAGCGTGTGGACGTGTGGGGGGCTCTCCGACTCTCAGATGCTGACAGGGGCCTGGGCTTTCATGCTGTTCCTACGCGAACTGCCCGGAGGCTTCCAGGCTCACCAGACTGCCCCAATGTCGGATGGTCCCCAGGGTCCCCACGCTTGTGTCTGACCCCCGCTGGCACAACGCCTTCCTCAGGTTCGATGATTTGCTAGAAGGGCTCACAGGACGCAGAGAAATAGTTGCCTGTGTTTAGCGGTGTGGGATAAAGGGGGTCATGGCACGGGGGACACAGGAGGCGGGCTGGCAGTGTCCTGGGGCAGGAGCCTCCCTCTCCAGGGAGTTTGGGGTGCGCCCCCTGGCCTGTGGAGGAGTTCCCCCCCCTCGGACCTTCTCCCAGCTCTCTAGTTAAGGGGTTCTGGTGGTCTCTTGGAGCAGGCAGGATGGATTACTATCTCCAGCCCCCGAGAGCTTCCTCCAGAGAATGGGGGTGGGGCTGAAAGTCCCAAGGCCAAGGGCTTTCTGGTGACCAGCTCCCACCCAGGAGGCAGGGGGAGCCCCCTGGAGTTACCTTATTAGAATAGAAGGCACTCCTATCACCCAGGAAACTGCAAAGGAGAAGAGGGGGTCCTGCCTTGTTCCCCTGAGGTGTGGCAGAGGCAGGGGGATGTTGGGTGGGAGGGGCCGCTCTGGATCCGCACCCCCTCCCCTTCATGGGGAGGATCAGTGCTCGGTGGGAAAGAGGGTTGCAAACCCCCAGAGCAAGTGCGGTTACCATGGTGGTTAATGTGATTTGCGTCCTTTGCAGAAAAGGCCCTCCACAGCCTAGCTTGTATGAATATTCATCATCCAGCCATTTCTGCTGTCCCGCTCAGGCGCTCAGGCTAGCAGTCTGCTGGGACCTGATGACGAGAGCCCAGCCCTGGCCAGACGCAAAATTGGAAAATCGGAAAATCACCGGGGAGGGCAGGCTCTGGAGTTGGGCGATAGGAGCAGGCCGGGCTCCAGAAGCCCTTGGCTGGGCGGGTGGGCACCACCCTCCTGGCGACCATCCCTCCCCTCCTCCGCTCCTCCCTCCTCCTCTCAGCTCAGACAGCTCCAGGGGTGATGCTGGGAGCAGCCATTCCAGCAGGCTCCCCAGGGCGATGTGTTTTCATCCCATCTGCTCTGGTTTATTCATCCACCCACTGGTGGGGAAGTACAACACGGTGCCCGTCTGGGCTGGGCACTGGGGGGGCGGGGCAGGAGGGTGAGCTGAAGGGTACAGGCAGGCTTACCCAGGAGGAGGGAGCATGCCTGCCCCACCGGCGGGCTCCTGGATGGGAGAGCCGTTAATTTCTTTACGGGCTCAATGTTGTAAGTTGACATTCGTCGCCAGCAAACCCATTTCAAACCATCAAAATCTCAAGACTGATCGGTAGCGGTCAAATGGAATGCAAACATGTATTTACAAACCGAATCTGTAAAACTAAGAATATAGTATAAATGCTAAAGCAGGGGAGGGGGAGCCGGGCGCAGTTTTCCCCATGGGCTCACTCAGCCACGGCCTCTTGAAACGCTAATACGGCAGTGCTGGGCTGGGGCTGCCTCCTTCTTTTCATGAGGAACCTTGCTGCGGACTTTCTTTGTGATGAGAACGGGGTCCGCTGTGGCAAGGTCTGTGCCATGTTTGCTGTTTGATGGGGACAAAGACCCAAGGCTTTGGCTAGAGGCAAGAAGGCAGGGGTGGGGGGTGGCTGGTACCAGGAAGGTGGCTGGTACCAGGAGGAGCTGGTTTGAGAGGCAGAGTCAAGCTCCCACTTCCCAGCTCCTGGCTGCCTTCCTCTTCCAGACACTGTGTCCCCTCCACTCGGAGGACCAACCCTGCCTGGGGACAGCTGATGGCAGCCCACTGCCTACCGTGACCCCCCAGCCCTGACATTCAGGGCCCCTGCAAGCTGGCTTTATCTGCTTATCAGCCTTATCCCCATTATTGCTTTGACCTCCAGACTCCGGCCTGACCTCCCAACCCGCCCCTCACCCAGCTCCCATGTACCCCTCTGCTGTGCACCTGTTTCTCCAAGTGACGAGGGAACAGAAGGCTGGCTGAAGACAAGGCAGAAACTGACCTCCCCCACCCCCACGGGATCTATGTGACATTCCTCGTGCACTCCTGGCTGCCCTGAAGCTAAAGAAAGGAAAAACAAACAGTTAAACAGAGATCACAATCCTGCAAGACAGGAGTCTCCCTCCGTTTACAAATGTCTTAGTGATCCACAAGAACAAAGCATTTCTGTCAACAGCCTAGCTTCCAGAAGGAAATGTACATACAATTAAATGCCCTTATTACCTGCAGTCCATGGACAGGTAATTGAAGCGGGCAGAGGGCAAGGTCCTCCAGGAGGCTTCCAACCCTCTTAATGTTAATGCCTTGCTAGAGGGGTAAACAACCTGAACTTGAACTTGACCATGGCAAAGCCATCTTGTAGGTCCTCTTTAGTATGTGAAACGAAAGTTCTTTCAAAACCTCCCTTTTCCTTACCTCCTCCAACCTCCTAGTATACAATCAGCCACCCCTCACAACCCCTGGGCAGCAGCTCCTTCTGCCCGCGGTCCTGTCCTGTGCTTTAGTAAACGACCATTGTGCGGCAAAGATGTCTCAAGATTTCCTTCTTGGTCGTGACCATTGTGCACCAAAGATGTCTCAAGAATTCCTTCTTGGTCGTGGGCTCTGGAATCCGCCCCACTGAACTTCACCTGTATTCCAAAACCACATCACATGCGACCTTGAGTCCTGTCTCCTCCAGGCAGCCCTCAGTGATCTCTTTGGCTTTACTCGCTGCCTAGGGAACCCCGTGCAGCACCTTCTTTTCCTCGAATCTCTCCCCTCCATTGGCTCACTTCCCTCATCTAGCAGGCGAGCCTCGGCTCCACAGGATTCTGAAGTCATCAAGACAGGAAACGGCGGGCACCTGGGTGCCTCAGTTGGTTAAGCATCTGCCTTAGGCTCAGGTCCTGATCTTGGGGTCCTGGGATTGAGTTCTGCATTGGGCTCCCTGCTCGGCGGGGAGCCAACTTCTCCCTCTCCCTCTCTCTCTCTGTCTCTCATGAGGAAATAAATAAAATCTTAAAAAAAAAAAAGACAAGAAGTAGCAAGCTTTCTCTCTCTCTCTCTCTCTCTCTCTCTCTCTCTCTCTCTCTCCAGCTCTCTCTTTTTCAAAGCAGGTTCCATGCCCAACCAGCAGGGAGACCAGCACAGGGCCCGAACTCACGACCCTGAGATCAAGACCTAAGCTGAGATCAAGAGCTGGACACATCACCGAATGAGCCCCTCGCAGCAACCTGCAAGTCTCCCTGAGGCTTCTGCCCAGGACTGGATCAACGTCAGTCCTGCCAGAACCTCTTGGTCGACACAGGTCACAAGGCCAGCCCCAAGGGACAGATGTCCGAAGACATCTCCACCTCCACAGGGGGATCCTCAAAGTCACGTGGCAAAAGGAGCCGGCATGCAGGAATGGGACTGTTTTCCGGTCCTTTCTGCTTCGTCCCCAGCAGCTTACGTGAATTCTTCCGAAAAGCACCCTGGGAGAGAAAGCGGCACGGGGTGGTGTGGAGTGGGTCACCCGGACCCTCTCTCCCACTGGTTGCATGGCTCCGAGCGGTGGCGGCCAGGGCTGCTTCGTGGGCCGTGTGACCAGGACCGTCTCAGGAGTCCCTGTGCTCAGAAGAGCCTGACGCTGGGCTTGATGCCCTGGGGTCACCATCTTGAAATTCCTTATAACATTGAACAAGAGCTGCGCGTTCTCCTTTTATACTGGGTCCCCTGGGTTAGGGTGACAGGTACTGATGATGGGCTCAGCATAGGAAGTCCCTGAAGATGTCCCTGACAGAAGGGACTAGAAGCACTGGAACCGGTCTGAGATTACAGTTACCATGGGAGGTGTGTGTATGTGGGGGGAGGGGTTGGGTCAGCAGCCCAAGATTTCTTGGTCATAAAGCCTTTGACATTGACCCATGGATGTTTTGACCGGCATGCTCCCTCCTGCTCCTGCCTCAGAGGTAGACTTCTCTTCCCTTTGAGGATGACCAGACTTTAAGTTGGGATCCAGGGCTTGGGGTGTAAGTTCCCATTAGCTGTCAGCAATTGCCCCCGAGTCACTGATCTAATCAGTTCCTCGAACTGTTCCTACCTCGGTGGGACCAAAGGGAACCTCCTCTGGGGCCTGATATGGATCCTTTATTTTTTAAAGATTTTTATTTATTGATTTGTCAGAGAGAGAGAGAGAGAGAGAGAGAGAGAGAGAGAGAGAGAGAGAGAGAGAGAGAGAGCGCACAAGCAGGGGGAGCGGTAGGCGGAGGGAGAAGCAGGCTCCCAGCCCAGCAGAGAGCCTGATGTGGGGCTTGATCCCATGGCCTCGGCTGGGATCACGACCTGAGCCAAAGGCGGCCGCTTAATCGACTGAGCCTCCCAGGCGCCCTGCTGCGGATCCCTTAGTGGGGACCCTGGTGCCGAAGCAGCACTTGGTTCGTTATCATTCTGGCGGGTAACCCTGACAGGGACGTTCTTGGTGCCTCTCCCCCCTCAAGCATGTGTTTGAGGACAGAGGCTCCTCGCTTGCCCAACATCCCTGCTCCTGGCACAGGAATCCCCCGTCGGAGCTCAACCAATGGGGGGCACTTACAGCCTTTAGAATGTGGACTCTGAGCCCAGCCTGGATTCCGGTCCTGGTCCTGCCCCTCGCCAGCTACATGGCCTTGGGCCAGGAAACGCCTCCTGCCTCAGTTTCCCCTTTTGTAAAAACAGAAACAGGATAACTATAGTATGTACTTTGTATAGTTGCCGTGGAGATGAAGTGAGTTCATACAGATGTGAAGAGCTCAGACCTGCTCAGAAACCTAGTAAGTACCCTCTGTTTGCTGTTACCCGTCCATGAATGAAACTGTTAAGTGCAGGCTCACTGTCCCGTGTTGTGTGGAAATGTATTGGGCTGGTCTTCCGGATATCATTCATTCATCCCCTGAACGTCTGTTGGGTGTTTACTGTGAGCCAGACACAGTGCTAAGTGTGGGGAGATTAAAAAGTTGAGTGAGCGGCATCAGGGAAATACAAATCAAAACCACAGTGAGATAGCACCTCACACCAGTCAGAATGGCTAAAATTAACCAGTCAGGAAATTACAGGTGTTGGCGAGGATGCAGAGAAATGGGAACCCTCCTACACTGTTGGTGGGAATGCAAGCTGGTGCAGCCACTCTGGAAAACAGTATGGAGGTTCCTCAAAAAGTTGAAAATAGAGCTACCCTACGACCCAGCAATCACACTACTGGGTATTTACCCTAAAGACACAAAGGTAGTGATCCTCAGGGGCACATGCACCCGAATGTTTATAGCAGCAATGTCCACGATAGCCCAACTATGGAAAGAACCTAGATGTCCATCCACAGATGAATGGATAAAGAAGATGTGGTGTATATATACAATGGAATACTATGCAGCCACCAAAAATGAAATCTTGCCATTTGAATGATGTGGATGGAACTAGAGGGTATTATGCTGAGCAAAATAAGTCAATCAGAGAAAGATAATTATCATATGATCTCTCTGATATGAGGAACTTGAGGGGCAGGGTGGGGGGTTGTGGGGGGTAGGGAGGGAAAAATAATGAAACAAGATGGGATGGGGAAGGGGACAAACCATAAGAGACTCCTAATCTCACAAAACAAACTGAGAGTTACTGGGGGGTGGGAGGGTAGGGATAGGGTGGCTGGGTGATGGACACTGGGGAGGGTTTATGCTATGGTGAGTGCTGTGAAAGGTGTAAGCCTGATGATTCACAGACCTGTACCCCTGGGGCAAAGAATACATTATATGTTAATGAAGAAAAAAAGTTGAGTAAGCTGTACCTTGCTCTCAGAGGACTTACAGGGAGGGCTCCTGATGTTACGTGAGTGGATGCAACTCCTGTGATATGGTCCCCCCCTACCCCCTGCAGGGGTGAGGCTGGGGAGGGGCTCAGGGAGGAGGGGGGTCGTCATGCCTCCGGTGGGGGCAGAAGGAGCACCAGAATGGAGGTGACCTGGAGCTGAGCCTTGCCACGACAATGAGACAGTGTCCTTTCGTAAAACACAGGTTGGATTCAAACACTTTAGGAATTAAAGTTCTGTTTTGTTTTTAATGATCATCATAGAAAAGGACAAAAGCAACAGTGCTGACAAAGGGACAGGGTTCCACAGCCACAGTTTTACATCCATCAAGGTTAAATACTTTTCAAAGAGCACATCGAAGCCCTACATTAAGAAATCGCCTTCTCACTGTAGTAAAAGTTAGTGATCTCATCGTGAAACCAGGGGGCTTGAGTAGCAAAGGATTACAAGAATAGTTAAAATACCTTTTTTTTCTTATTAAGTAAACTACTTACAAGTTGATTATGAAAACATTCATCAGACCCAGAAATGTTTCTGAGTCTCTCTACATGAAGAACTGGTCTCTGGAGAGCGGCTTGTTACCAGAATAAGGTTTCTGTAAAACTTTAAATAGTAGAAAGTGTGAATATGCCATCAAGCCAGTGGGCGGGGTGGGGGTGGGGACATGGAAAAGAGTCAAAAGTAAGGTTAAGATGTGGGTTTGCCCGAAGACAGTGAGGCAGCCCCTCCCATCCTCATCCCACCTAAGCGCCCCTCTGCCCCCCACCCCAGCCCACCCCCCACTCCAGCAGTGCTGCTCAGATGCGTGGCGGAGGTCTGGTCCCTCCAGGTCCCAGAGACCACAGTTACCTGGACAAGTTCAAGTTCAGCCCTGCCTTCCCATTCACTTTGTAGGGCTTCCTCCATCCGGGCCGCGCATCCCCTTGAAAGCCCACGATGGTGGGGACGGAGGGTCCGTGGGTGCCCCTGGGGGCCCAGAGGACTGGGTAGGCGGCAGACCACTGCCCTCCGCTGGGGTTCCCAGAACTCGGGACAGCAGCCATGGTCCCTGCTGTTGCCCAGAAGAGCTCTGGTTTATTCCATGACTCGCAAATGGGGAAAAGTGGAACTCTGGGAAACTCCCATCGTTTCGGACTCAGAGATAGCATTGCCTAGTGCCAGGCTTCCCCACCTCCGTGCTACTGGGGTTTGGGGTCAGAGCAATTCATTCTTTGTTTTGGGGGGATGTTCAGCAGCATCGCTGGCTTCCACCCACTAGATGCCAGTGGAACATCAAACCCCACCACGTTGTGAAAACCAAAATTGCCTCTGGACGTTGCTGAAGGTCCCCCCAAGGGCGGAATTTTCCAAGTTTGAGAACCACTGGCCTCATTGTTTGGAAACGTTGCTACATAGATGCCCTGTGGGCTCAGGAGCCCACTCTCCTGCCGACCGGCCTGAGCTGGCAAACTCCCACGAACCTCTCAGACACTCTGGCCCCTCAAGCGTGACAGTTTGGGAACTCCCTTCCTACCAGTGTACAGGACCCGGTCAGAATCATCTGGATGCTTGATTCTCTCACTCCTTAAGCCCCCCGTGGGACAGACACTGGGGTCACCGGTGGCTGCTTTGCCACATGGAGGGGCTCGATGAAGAAGAAGGGTTCCGGATTTCCCCAACTGTTGTGCACACACGCTCCCTGCAAATTCGCCTCATGCATCTCTCAGGATTTATTCTCAAGGCAGGAGGGGTCTCAGGCCTCCTTCCGGGAAGGCGGGCAGTCGGCTGGCGAAAGGACCCAGAGGTGGAGAATGGAGCCTCATTAAAGCATCTGGAGAGATTCCGGCAGGTGCGAGCCTGCACCGTGGCCAAAGGATGGGTGGGGGTAAGTCCCGGGTACCGTGAAGCCTGTCCTGCCTCTCCAAGGGCTTCCTCTGATTTCATTACCTCTCTTGATTAAAAAAAAATATATGACTTTCCCACTGACTCAGAAGAACAACACAGACTTACATTCCAAAATCGATGTAGTTAATTTCCTGCACTTTGAACCGTCCCATTACGCTCCTGACATCTACCCTCTTCTCACTCTGGGGGAATTCTTCCCCTCTTCAGTCCCTGTGGTTTGCATGATTTTGTCCCCCATCACACCCCCCCCCCAAAAAGGGGAAAGAGAATGCCCGATGTCTAATCTTAGAAGTGACTTTCTGGAAACATTTAAGCGTTGCCTGATGCTGATGACCTGAGTTTCTCGGAGAAGCTCATTTTCCCACTTGGAGACCATGACCTCCATCCCTCTGGGCTCTCAGCACTCAGCTCAGCCAACCTGTCCTGTGTCCCTGTCACTGAGTGATGGAGGCCAGGGGCCCCTGGGACAGAGGGGGCAGGAGGCGGGGGCAGGGCACTACAGAACATTCAGGCTCCAACTGCTCCCGTTGGCCCCTGAGGACAGCTCCTTGGTTGTCCTGTCAGGGCATCCCAGCCCACCTAGGGCTCGCTCTAGGAATCGTCAAAGGGCAGGTGGCAGAGAGCACGATGCCTGTTCTGGGGCTGGCGCTGGTAATCCAGGGCCACCCTTGCTCCCCGGTGAATGCCCAGCAGGCTGGGAGATGATGTCCTAGACCAGGCAGCCGGAGACTTGCCAGGTCTCCCCTCCTTTCCCGGGTGGCCCCATTTGCCCTCCCCAGTGTTGCAGGTCCCGACTGGAAGCTCTCTAACACCCCTCACTGCTGTGAGGTTCTCAGACTGCTAAACACGCGTGCACTGCTCCTGCCGCCCTCCCAGGACCTGCACTTGAACTCTGCAATCCAGGACCCAGACAGCCCAGCCTCGGAGTCCCCGTTCCCGGCATGGTCCATTCCAGAGGGCTCACGGTGCACAGCAAGCACGCAGGGAGACACAGGGCAGCCATGCAGCCTGGAGAGCCAGCAGAGGCGGATCTGAATCCCGGCCCTCCAGATGCGAGTTCTCAGGCCCACTGGCCTGGCCTCAGTTTTCTCACCAGAAAAATGGGACAATAATTGACATGCATGTCTCTGCACCTCACTTCTGCCTCCGAGGGGTGAGTTGACAAGTAAACGGCATAGGGACAGAGCACAGCACAAGGCAGAGCCACAATAAATGACAATAATAAAGATAATAATTATTAATGATATCGCTGCTAATGATGAAAGAAGGTCACACTCCTGAAGGAGGACAGGAGCCTGTGTCTGGAAGGAATCGGGCAGCACAGCAGACGACGGCCGAGTCTCCAGCCTCCAGGGAGGGATTCCAGCATATGCGAGTGGTCTGGCCGGCATCCAGGCCTTCCATGTAGAACAGGCTGGAAAATGACCTATTGCCTCGGCAGCCAAGTGGTACTAGCCTGCCCTCCCCAACTCTCTCCCTCTGATCCCCGGCACCTTCTGAAAGGACACAGACCGTCTCTCTCTGGAGGGGGTCAGGAGAATCTCATCTGCCTCTTGGCCTGGATCTCAGGGTGAGGGAGGGACCGCAGAGCAATGATGTCGGCCCGGCCCACACAGGAGGTGGAACCCGCTCGGAACACACCTGGCTGACGTGTCCTCCGGCCTTGCCTCCAGAGCTCGGGGGACAGCGGATCCAGCCTCCTAAAGCAGGCGTTGTTCTGTTCAGTGGAGTGTCCCAGACGCAGACAAACATGGTCCGGGACACCTATGGCTTGCGGAGGGAAGATGGGGAAGCACGTGGAGGGCCAAGCACGGAGAACTTTCCAGCACATGTGGGACCCCTTCTCTAAAGAGCAGCTACTGAAGCTGGGCTCTGGGGCCAACCTCACCCAGGAGAAGCCGGATGGGAGCCCCAGGCTGGGGTCTACGACAGGAACATCCGTCTTGCCTGCTTGGGAGGGTCCGGGGCCCAACAGGAGGCCTGGGCCTGGGCTGGAGCCTCACCCACCACAAGCACTGTCCCGACTCTCCTCGGCAATCCCTGCTGCGGGAGCCGCACTCCTCGTGTGGCCCCTCTGTTGGGCTCCGGGTCTGGGCCGGGGTCCTTCTGCATGTGCCCCAAGCAAGCTGCTCTTTGGTAACATCTCTGGCCACACAAAAACACTGTGCTCAGCTTTAAAGAGAGGGCCAGGTGACAGGGACCACCATCCCCGAGGGTTGGGCAGAGAGAGGGCAATGGGCCGGGGGGCGAGCATGCCCCATTCTGAGGATGGACAGACTTCTGCCTGCGGAGGAAGCCAGAGCTGGCCTGGGCCACATCACAACATGGGACCTGGGGGAATGGCCTAAATGTGGCCTGGAGGTGCCACCCCAACCCCTGAAGGCAGCACAATGTGGCAGAAAGAGGCTGGCTTTAGAGCCGGAGGGTCCAGCCTCAAATTCCAGCTTGTCACTTTCATGCTGTGTGGCCCCGGGCAAGTTACTCTGCTCCTCTGAGCTTCTGGTTCTCTCTGTTGTGGAGCAACGATGCTGTAAGGTTAGGATTAAATGTGCGCACGGGGGTCTAGCACGGGGCCTGAACACAGCGCTCAGATGGTGCCTCCTGCCCGTTACCTAACCTCCAAGACAGAGCCCAGCTAAGTAAGGCAGGCAGGACGGCATAGCACCCCCTCGGGCTGGAAGTCGGTCCTTGACCCTTCAGTGGACATTTACACACACGTCCGTCCTCACTGTCATCTAGGCGATGGTGGAAAAAACCAGATCAAAACCCTGTAGGAGACTGGGAGGGAGTGACTCTGAGCAAGTCACTAGAATCACCGAACGCAGAGTTTGGAGAAGCTGGTCCCTAAGCTCCAGGCTACGTGTCTGCGGCCCTGACCGAAGAGGGATAAATCCTTGAAAATTGAATTTAACTAGCTTTTACGCCAGGGGAAAAGAAAGCCTTCGTGAGGGAGACCCCTGCACCCAGAATTACCCAGAGAACCTCCGGCCACCAGAGTGCCCAACTACTCGGAGCTGGGACCACACAGCCCGCTCCTCCCTGGTCACGGCACACAGAACCCCAGAGAGCTCCCACGGCCATCACCACAGGCCATTTGGAGAGCAGGGAGCTGTCACCTGCCTCTCTACAGGACTCCTTCGGGGATGTGGGGTCAGAAGGTAAGGACTCAGAATATCTGGGCTGCAGTGACCCCACAAAGACACCAAGCATCGCCTTGGCCCCTTCCCACCCGGCTCTGGACCTCTTCCTTGGGTTCTCATGAAGACTCCTGTCTCAGAATTCCCTCGTCCACGGGCCACACGTCGGGGCTTGAGACAGGGAAGAGGGGTGATGGGCGCGCAGCGGCTGACCACCCAGCCCAGCCCCCCTCCCCCCCACCCCGACCTGGTCCTGCTGACAACGCGGCCCCGTCAGTGATTCCAAAAGGAGCCCAGGCCGAGGTCCCCCCATCCCGTCTCCCTCTCTGCAAAGTCATACCAGCTCTGCACTCACGACCTCCGCTGGAGCCGAAGCCTGCGTGGATGCGCGCAGACGCGGTTTACTAGGAGCCGGCGGCCGTCTGCGGAGGCACGGTCTGGAGGTCAGGCTGGTAATCCTGTTATCACCGCAGCTCAGCGCCAACCTCACAGACAAGTGGCTGCCNAGTCATGCCAGCTCTGCACTCACGACCTCCGCTGGAGCCGAAGCCTGCGTGGATGCGCGCAGACGCGGTTTACTAGGAGCCGGCGGCCGTCTGCGGAGGCACGGTCTGGAGGTCAGGCTGGTAATCCTGTTATCACCGCAGCTCAGCGCCAACCTCACAGACAAGTGGCTGCCTCGGGACTATTAAGATGTCCCTTTGCCTGTCACCAGGAACAGCCACGTCTTCCGAGACCACAGGGACACAGTCAGCCTTTTTGCAATTGTGCCCAGACAGCACCGGGGCTTCCCACCCAGCCTTTTAAGTGTCCCCACCACAGAGGGGAAGTTTAGACTACTTATTTTCTTTTGCACAGCACGGGGACAAAGCAAGGAGAGCGCCACTCCTGGCCCGCAGGCGAGGGAGCCTGCGTGGAAGCCTCCCCAACTCTGCCCAGCACAGGGGAGCTATCTGGGGAAGGGGGTACCGGGCAGGAGCCTTTCCTAAGGACAGAAGTAGAGCGAGTCCTTCTCCATGCCGCCCCTCTCCCCAAGTGCGTCCCTTGCTGGCCAGAAAGCCCCACTCCCACCCCCCAGCCACTGCCTCGGAGGAAGGTTAAGGAGGTTGACCCGGACAGAGCCCGGTCCCATCTGCAAGAGACTGCGGGAGCCAGGCCCCGGGCGAAATGCAGGTGTCTGAGCACCCTTCGCGGGCACGCAGCTTCCAGACCCTCTGGGCATTCTCCCTGAGGGCGGCTGAGAAGCAGGGATTTGCTAAAGAGAGTGCTTCCCTGGGACCCCGAGCTGAGTTGGGAAACGTCCCCCTGCTCTGACCGCTCCAGTCACCTGCCCTGTGATCAAATCCCGTCTCTCCCTCCCAGCTGTCAGAAGATCGGGAGGCAGCGATCTCAAAGAGGGAAGAGCATCTTCCGGCAGCAGGTCTGAAGATAGGACCGCTTGGCCGATCTACAGTTTAAAGGCACTTCTCCTCTTTTGAAAAAGAAGAGCAAGTCCGTTCGGCCCAGAGCCCCTCAGCCAGAGCGATCCCACCCCGTCGCTGTCATCCCCCGTCCTTGGATTTCCTGATGCATCGGGGTCTCAAAGGGGCCAAGTGTCTGGTGACAAAGGTGCCCTGTCCGAGTCAAACAAGGAACGTTCTATGGCCCGGGTCCCACCACCAGTATTCCAAAGGGCCGAGTGGGAGACCAGGGCTGGGCTGGGAACACTCCGGTTCCGAGGGCTGCTCTGGGGCGCATGCCAGGCACCCCACATGCCAGGTGCGTCAGGTTGGCATAAAAACAAGACACATACGTGATTATTTACTGCCGGCAAGTGATTGTCCCACCATGTCCATATTTCACACCTAAGTCGCTTTCTCCTCTGGTCTTACGTTCTTGGAATACAGTCTCAAAAATTCCCCACTTGGCTCTTCTCGAAGGCTTTGCCCCATCACATGTCCAGGGGCTGGAAGCTCACACTCCCATGTTTTCTGGATCAGCTTGACCACAGCACGGAACATGGAAATCAGGGCTGCTTGGGGGACTCATGATGCATGATCCCCCAGAGAGGCCGTGCGTGTGGTCAGAACTCCTGGTTCTAGAAGGTGGGCACAGCCAGAGGCCAAAAGCACCAGTGTCCCCAGAAAAGCATCGCCCTGCTGTGAGCCCAGCGTGGGCCGAGCCGGCCTGGAGCTCGCGGGCGCCCCGAACCTCAGAAGGTGAAGGCGTACACCACCCCGACCACCACAATGTTCCCCAGGGTCGCTATGATGGCAATCCACAGCAGGACCGCGTCGTTGGAGGACCGCGGAGGCTCCTCCGGCTGGCCCTGGCCGTTGGAGGCCGCGTGGACATTGGTGGAGGAGTTAAAGAGGGAGTACTCCATGCTGAAGTCCTCGTTGGGCGAGTCCATGAAGGCGCCTCCCATCATGGGCAGCTGCGGAGAGGGAGAGAGAGAATTAACCTGGGTCCGGTCAGGTCTGATCAAGCAACCCTGCGCTCGGACACAGCATCTCACGGCCTCTCCTTCTGTTTGGTACCGTGGACGGTGCCTATGTTAAGCTACAAAAAGTAGGAGAGACGGAGGCAGACACCCTCATGCCCATTTCGCAGATGGAAGCATCAAGGCACACAGCTCATCCACAGTGGCGGGCAGTCCCTGGGACACACAGACCCCCTCTCCCGGCCAGGCCCTCCACCCCAGCTGGGTTATAAAATGCCTTCCTTCCGCTTCTCTTTGTAAAGTCACGATGCTCAGCACAGAACATTAAGGAAACAGAAAAGTGGAAAAAGAAAAAGTGAGAATCAGCCTCGCCGCTTTAGGATAATGGCGGTTAACACTGCGATATTTTTCTTTTGCACCTTTTTTCAATGTGAGTGTGTATGTGCGTGTGTGAGAGAGACAGAGAGAAAATAAGTTTAAACACGTAGTTTTATATCAAATTCTGTATAAAAATTTCATCAAAACACCATTTTACCCATTGTATACTATTCAACCACAAATAAAACCCCAATTTAACCACCCCCCTACAAATGGAGATTCAGAAATTTTGTTTTTTTCCTTTTATAAATAACGCAGTCAGGATGGCTAAAATTAACAAGTCAGGAAACGACAGCTGTTGGAGAGGATGCAGAGAAAGGGGAAGCCTCCTACACCATTGGTGGGAATGCACACTAGAGTGCAGCCACTCTGGAAAACAGAATAGAGGTTCCTCAAAAAGTTAAGAAGAGAGCTACCCTGTGACCCAGCAATTGCAGTACTAAGTATTTACCCCAAAGATACAGATGCAGTGATCTGAAGGGCACGTACTCCCCTGTGTTTATAGCAGCAATGTCCACAATAGCCAAACTATGGAAAGAGCCCAGATGTCCATAGACAGATGAATGGATAAAGATGTGGTATATATACACAATGGAATACTATGCAGCCATCAAAAAACTGAAATCTTGCCATTTGCAACAATGTGGATGGAACTAGAGGGTATTATGCTAAGTGAAATAAATCAATCAGAGAAAGACAAGTATCATATGATCTCACTGATACGTGAAATTTAAGAAACAAGGCAGAGGATCATAAGGGAAAAGAGGAGAAAATGAAACAAGATGAAACCAGAGAGGGAGACAAACCATAAGAGACTCTTAATCTCAGGAAACAAACTGAGGGTTGCTGGAAGGGGGTAGGGGAGGGGTGATGGGTGATGGACACTGGGGAGGGTACGTGCTATGGTGAGTGCTGTGAATTGCGTAAGACGGATGATTCACAGACCTGTACCCCTGAAGCAAATAACATGTTATATGTTAGTAGTAAAAAAATTTAAAAAGTAATGCACTGATCCAGATGCTATCGGTACCTGCATTTGGGTGTTCATGCTTGCTTCTACATGATTTGTCTTTATTGCAGCAGACTGCTGGGCAGGGAACTTCTGAGTCAGTGGGTATGAACACTTCGGAGCTCCTGGGGCACAGGGACTTGCTCCACAGAAGTGTGATTCTAACTCTCAACCATCACGTGGAAGGATGGCGGCTCGTTCGCTCTCCAGAGATCAGAGTAAAGGCTCCAGGCTGGGGGTAGGGATGTGAGCTGCTCAAAGGAGGGGGTGACCCTCCCTGCTCCAGGACTTCTGGGCCCTTCCAGAACGCACCAGGGGTTGATGCCTTCAGGGCTGACCCCAGCATCTATGAGGCCCATGGTGTGTGTTTTGGTTCACACCGGAGTGAATGAACACTGAACAGCTAGGTTCTCCTTCAGCACACACTTTTGAGCCCTTACTGCCACCAGCACAGAGCCCCTGCCATACCCAGGGAGTATGTGAGAGATTTCAAACTCCCCACTCAGCTATTCTGTTGGAGGGACCACTATATCCCCATTTCACAGATGGGTAAGCAGAGGTCAAGGCTACAGCGTGAATTCGTGGTGGAGTCAGGGTTGAGAGCTTCTTGCTCTGCAGTCACCCCCACTATGGGCTCAGATTCCATGTTGGGGCTTGGAGACGTAAAGATCACTGTCCCCAGGAGCAACCAGGAGCCACTTCACTCCACCATTCATCTGACAAACATGTATGAAGGGTGTATGGATCAGGAGCCGGGGTTCCAGACTCTGGACACGGTGGTGAGCAAGACAGACGGGGCCCTGCTTTCACGGGTCCACACCCCAGTCAGGGGATGAGAGCAGGGAGGAGGAAGGAGAGGCCAGAGGAGAGCAGGGAGGGAAGAAGACCGGGAGCACGTCTGATGGGAACACGAACAAAGGGCCCAGAAGTCCTGGAGCAGGGAGGGTCACCCCCTCCCTTGAGCATCAGGATCGACGTAGGGAGGCCACCTCCAAGCAGCCCTGGGCCCGGCCGGCCCGCGTCCCAGCCGCCTCCGCGGAGCACCTGCTCAGCCCAGAAGAGCAGCCTCTCTGAGTTCGCTCAGAGGACCCTGGCATTTCATCCACGACACAGCTCTGTCCTTTATTTAGGTGGGGACCCGCCAGCTATCAATCTGTGGGGGTAGGGACAGCAGGGCCCCTGGGGATCTCGGGACAGGCCGGGGGCCCAGCCCGGGGCACCGCTGCTCACAGGGGCGTGCGGATCCAGCCAGGGCTGTGTGTGTACGTGTGTCCCTTCTTACACATCTATTACGGTTTAGCCATATATTAGATTATTATGTTGAGTTCAATGACCATATTTAGTATGTATGAGGAGCTATCAGGACAAGCAGAGATGAGAAGAATAATCAACGTGCGTCCTATGAGAAGTACAATTCAGAGTTTAAAGAAGCGAACCGGGCGCCCCTCTTGGCCCCAAGCTGGTGACGCCGATGGGATGGGTCACGGCCGCATCAGGCTCAGGCAGCCCGAGTGGGGGCTGAGGGGCTGGCGCAGCCAGGCAGGTGGTCGAGCCTCTGGGTCCAGGGTCTTCCAACGAAACCCATCCCCACTTTGGGTCTCAGCCAACGGTCCTCTCCGCTGGAGCCCTCTCTCCCGGGGGCCCTGTCCTCACCTCGCGGGCACCCGTCCCGAGACACGGCTCCTCCTGGCTGCTCCCCCAGTGGCCTGGAAATTCCGGGAGGTGGGAGCAGATCTGCTGCTTCTCCTCATGGGGTTCCGAGAGCCTTGCACAGGCCCGGCATACAGTGGCGCCTAATAAAAACCAGGTCGCTGACTGATGAATGACGACCTCTCTCAATTCAAAGGCCTGTGACTCCTCATTGGCTGACGGCCTCTCTGGCCTCTCCCAATGGCCCCCACGTCCACCTGCCGCCTGTGGGGTTCAGGGAGGGCAGTGGGCTCCTCTCCCCCACCCCCCACCGCAGCCGGCGCTCGGCCACCCCACAGGCCCGCCCTTCTCTGGGGTCTGCCTCTGACGGCCCACAGTGGAAGCAGGACTGCGGTCAGGTCCCAGAAACCGCTGGTAGCATCTTAGAGAGGGGGCTCAGGCTAGGGCTCCCATGTGCCTGGACTCGGTGCACAGCTGCCTCCCCTGGGCCCGCTGGACCCCCTGGACTTAACCCATGTTCCAGTCCTCTGCCGCCTCTCCATCCCTCTCCCCCAGCCAGGGCCCTGCTGGGCTTCTGGGCAGAGGCCCTCCCTCTGCTGCGCTGTGCCGGGGGGCTCGCTGCGGTCTGGGGCGAGACCTGTGTCCCCCTTGCCTCTCTCCGGGGCAGGCCAGGTCAATGGGTATCTGCATCAAATCACTGGGGAAAAGGGGGGACACCAGATGGAGCTCCTGGGAGGGGAAGAGAGAGCAGCCCCAGGTGCCCCTGGCCTCGCCACCACCCTGCCCAGGAGCCGCTGCCGACCACCGGCTCTCCCCCCGGCACCCCTCCACCCAGCGCCGCTTCCCGCGCTCTGCTCCCCTGCACGCAGTCGGTGTCCCTGTGCTAGTTTCCGATGGCGGCCTTAGCGAGTTGCCACAAATGACAACACGTATTTATTCCCTTCCAGGCCCGGAGGTCGGACGTCCGACACGGGTCTCCCCGGACTGCCACCCAGGTGTTCACTGTGCTCCTGCCTCTTCCGGCTTCCAGAGGCGCCCACGTTGGACCGTGGCCCCTTCCTCTGTCCCCCCAGCCCGCAGTGTGGTACCTTCCCACCCCTCTCTGACCCTCCCACTTCCCCCACAAGAGGACCCTGGTGATTACACTGGGTTCACATGGGTAATCCAAGATAATCTCTGATCTTAAGATCCTTTTTTTTTAAAGATTTATTTATTTGAGAAAGGGAGAGAGAGCACATGGTGGGGAGGGGCAGAGGGAGAGAGAGAATCTCAAGCAGACTCCCTGCTGGGCGTGGGGCCCGACGAGGGTCTCAATCTCCTGACCCTGAGATTGTGACCTGAGCCAAAACCAAGAGTCAGATGCTTAACCTATGGCACCACCCAGTTGCCCCTGATCTCAAGATCCTTAACCTTAATCATACCTGCATAGTCTCTTTGCCCTGTCAGGTGACCTATCCTTGAGGCTCACCTAATTCGAGGTCAGCTTCCTGCTACACAGAGAACTCTCTGGAAAGCAAGCCTTGTGACCTCCTCATCTCAAGCTCTTTCAGCTGTTAACACAACAAAGGTGACAAACATGACCCTGTGGAATCAATGAACTGAAGTCAGCAGAAGGGCTCCCCATCAGCTCTACTCCATCAACCCAGTCCTAGGGACCCCCTCGGGGGGACAGTGCGTTCTCCACACGGTGACCCCCCCCCCCCCCCCCATTGCACCAGGGACCATGGCTGGTGTCTGCATCCGAGGGTGGGGACAAGGATGGGTTCTGGTGCAAGACAGACTTGGGGGTGAATCCATGTATGACAAGCTACGGTGGGTGCTCCAACCCACTTGCCTCTAAGTACTGAAGATAATTGTCCTCAGTGGAACCAGCAGGATTCTTGCAAGGAGGAAATAAAACCACAGATGATAAAATGTGGCCCAAGATAGACACTCAGTAATTCCTCATATTCTTTCCTTTATCATTCTTGGAGAAATTCAAAACCAGGAGACTTGCCTGTGTCTCTTATCGAACCGCTTAAACCAAAGGAAAGGAAGGGGGACCCTGGCATTTCCAGATGTGCGTTTTATGAGATCAATTACTCAGGCACACTCCTGCATGTGCAACAGAACCCCCCCTGCTCCCCGACTTGTATTTAAGCTGAGAGAGGACCCAAGTCTGGCCAGCGATGACATTTGATCCACCTGTCTCAGGTGTCTGGTTGTTCTGATGTCTTTTTTTTTCCTTTGTAAAACAGATTCCACATTTAAAGTGTCCATAGATGTGAAAACAAGTTTAAACAGCAAAATCTCAAGGAATAGAAAACAACAAACAAAAAGGTCAGTTGGGAAGATCATGGAGAAGTTAGAAAGAGCTGACCAGTAGGACTTAAGGTCAAAGTCGGGGACGGTGGCTGGAGTCACCCCAGAGGCAGGTGGTGAGAGAAGCTTCTGGAAGGTCCCCTTGGAGATGCCCCCTCCCCCCCACCAGATGACAATTGGGTCTTCTCATGCCAGTGGGCAGATGTGGTCACTGGGCCCCTGGGAGTGGAAGCCTTGGATGAGGTTTCAGCTCAGAGCAGATTTGGGGGTGAAGACCTCTCACTTCACACTGCAGAAAAGAGGCCCGTGGAGGCAGAACCAGATCCCAGGGGTCTTGGTGCTGAGTCACAGGGTGGGGCAGGGGCTGGAGGAGCGGGGAGCTCGTTTCCCTAGCAGAGGAGGTGGTCAGGGCTGGCCTGTTGGCTTGTGGAAGATGGGATGCCAGGACAGGTCAACGTTCAAGGTCCTTGCTGTCGATCAAGGCTGCACGTCCTGACGGTAATCTTCAGGACAGCAGGAGCCTTCCCGGTTCACCACAGCATACCCAGGGCCCAGAACAGAGCTTGCGCTCAGAAGATAGAGGGTGAACAAACGAATTCCAGGACCATCGGCCAAGATTTCTGAAGGCACATTGAGACTCAGCCTGGAGCCAGCACTTCCTGGCTGGGTGACCCGGGCCCATGTCTTAACCTAACCTGTCTAAGCTCAGGTTTCCCCCAGAACCCCCCGGGAAATGCCAGACACTGCCTCACAGAGGGGGGCTGCCAGCAGGGGCAAGAAGCTTTCTGCGGTGGGAGGTGAGGGAGGGGAAGTCACCAAATACACTCAGAGAGCGTCCCCCAGAAGTTAAAAGCGTGTCTACAAAATACTCGATATTCTGCACGGATCCGCACATACGAAGTCAAGGATGATAAATGTAGGAATCAGACTCCCCAGAGAGGCTGCCTCGGAGGAAAAGGGCTGGGAGCAAGGAGACTGGTTTTGTCTATAACATTCTACTCTAAGAAAAGATGAGCAAACAGGATGAGCTATTGAAGAGTCTCTTCCGGTCACCGGGCATGGGGGTGTCTGTATTTTTCGGTATTTTTCAACCTCTAATGTTAAGAGCAAGGCTTTGAGCACTGGAGTGGGTCACAGACAAGGTGGGTTCTGATCACCACTGTGGGCCAGGCAGCTCCCCCAGGGGTCCCCAGTCCTCGGTGCTGGAGACGAGAATGGTGTGGAGGGGTTCCAGGAAGGGATGGATGTGTGCACCCCAGGGCACCATCCATGGAGATTCACACAGTCCCCAGCCCATCACCCCCCCCACCCTGCACCCAGCAGAGCTGCTGCGAGGAGGAGGTTGGCCTCCGGATCCCCATCTGTTCCTGCCTGCCAAGAAGAGGGAGGTTAGATAAATCTCCCCTATGCTGGGCCTCTCTAGAGGAAGGAACGGAAAATGCTTTCAAAGGGAAATCTTCAAAGAGATGGCTCTGGCAGAAGTTTCCAGAATAATGCCCCTGCTTCAGGGGAGGGGACAGCAGAGACAATGGGTGTTTGTTGCTGGAGGCTCAGGGAAGTGGGCTTTCGGGCCTCAAGCTGGATTCCACCAGAGCCTCCTCCCCTGGAAGGGTGTCCATCCACAGGGGCCCTGGGGCATCTCAGCCACACCTTGGATTTCAACTCATCCGAGGGTAGAAACATCCATATTGTCCCCGTCTGCAGTGCATCGTGGCACCCTGGTGCCGCTTAGGGCTGATGCACCTGGCCCTGCTTCCTTCTCTGAGGGGAAGCGGCTTACCCAGCAGCAGCTCAGATGAGTGACGGCCAAGGCCAAGCTCGAGGCTCAGAAGCCCTCGCTGGACACTGGGAAAGCCGGGGTCAGGTGCAGATGGTCCTCAAGTGAGGGTCGCATGGTAAGGGCTGGGAAACAGGCCCTGGGGTGAAATCCTCCCCCAGTGCAATCTGAACAAAATCATTTTTTGCTGTAAGTCTATCCCAAATATTTCTCTGGACCTACTTACAGAAAAACATTGTACTAAAAAAATGATCTGACATTTAAATTTAACTGGGCCTCCTGAATTTTTATTTGCTAAATCTGGCAACTCTGTGTGGGGCTGCTCTGGGAAAAAGCTGCAATTTCAGAGTTTGTGCAAGGGGCCACGCCCTCGGTTTTGTCTCTCCAGAGCCCGCCATCTGCAGCCAAGGCTCTCTCGGTGACCTCGTTCCCTGGAAAATTCCAGGAGGCTTCCAGCCAGCCTACAAACGTCATAAAGCCAATTTCTCTCCTTACTACCTTCTCGCAGCGTCTCTGCAGTCCAAATATAAAGGCTGGACAGGCTGGGAGTGCCATCCATCCATTTATTAGTCATTCAACAAACGCTGAGGACCTACTCGGCAGCTGGAGGTGCTGGACTGAAATGAGGGGTGCCCAGGGGAGTCCTTGAAGGGCTTAATATTTAAAAAGAATACGGACAAACTCACAGCCATAAAATGGCATTTAACGCACGTTAACAGAGATAAGAACCAAGCAACGAATGGAAGAATCAGGCACAAGGCTGAGCCCTGCCTCCGCTCCTTTGTGGCTGTGTGCCATGAGCCAGGACTGACCCTCTCTGGGCCTCTGTTTCCTATGTGTCCAATGAGGACAACAGTGGGACCGCCCTGTGGGGTGCTGTGGGGGTGAAGTACCGCGTCCCGGCTGTAAGGACCCAACACCCGGTGCCCCTAATTGTATCGTCCCCGCTGTCATTGCTGGGCGGGCATAGAGCCAGGCCTGCTCCCCTCTCATGGCCTCACCATCGCGGGGCTTTTGTGATGTTCTCCATTTTCCACCCTGAAGACACAGCCATCATGAGCATGATTACTGGTGTCCTCCCTCCTGTCTCCCAGCATCGACGGAGAACAGAGAACCCCCAAACTGTAGACAGAGGTCAGGGAAGAGGGGCTCCTGGGAGCCGGAGAGCTTGGGGGAACCCCCAATTTCTTTCTCTTTTCTCTCTCTGGCTGCCCCGGGGCCAGCCCCAGATGCTGGCTGCTCTTCTGTGGCAGTGGTGGGCAGTGGGAGGGACAGCAGACCTGAATTGCAAGACAAGACCCCCCTCTGGCCAGAGGAACCGAAGAAAGGGTGTGCGCGGTCTGAGTTGTGTGGGGGAGTTCCTCTTACCCCTTCTCTCTCTCTCTCTCTTGTTCTCTTGCTCTCTCGTCTCCTGCTTTGCTCCGTGGGCATCATGGCAGTTCAGAGCTGTGTGACACACAGGGCAATCAAGTTGACAGAAACACAGACTCTCAGTCGGAGGATTAGGAATGAAGGCCCCTGGGAGCCAAGGAGCATCCCAGGGGGAGAGTGCAAAAATGATCCCCTAATTCTGCACAGAACCTGTGCACATTCTGGGCTCTCTCTGTACCGTGCATGCATGTGAGTGACCCAAAGAAGCCTCATGAAGCCTTGGAAAAGCCCAGACACATCCCTGAGAGGTGCCCGTGCTGGACAGAATCGAACAGTGTCGCCACAGCGTTACCGTCCGATGGATGCTGGGACCATGGCTTGCAGAAGGCGAGGCAAAAATCTTCTGAACAAAAGAAATCTCCAAATGGTCTCACTGACTTATACTACAAACACATAAGGAAGAATAACACCAACTCCTCACAGTCTCTTCCAGAAAATAGAAGAAGGAAGGGCACTTCCTAACTTTTTGTGGATCGCTTCCCAAATCAGGGATGAAGTCAGCACCACCCCGCTACCGGGAATCAGAGATATGACAAGAAAAGGAAATGAAAGATCAATATCCTAATTGAACATAGACAAAAAGCAGATGAGAGATATTAGTGAACCAAATCCAGCGATTCATAAAAAGATACCGTATTTTTTGTTGTCTGGGTCAACATTCAAAAATCGGTTAATGTAATTCACTACCCTCACAGAAGTAAAAAGAAACAAAACATGATCGTATCCGTAGATGCAGAAAAATCATTTGACAAAATTAAACATCCACTCACGGTAAAAATTCCTAGCAAACTAGAAATAGAAAGGAACTCTCTAAGTCTGATCAAGACCATCTACAAAAACAAAACAAAACAAAAAAACACCGCCAAAAAACAAGCAAAACTAGTATCTGGTGTCAGATTCAGCCGATGGTTGACGTGGGAGGGGGGAGGCTGGGAAGAGGGACAAGGGGGTTTCGGGGTAGAAGGATGCCTGTACTCTGATCCGGGCGCTGCTTACGGGCACTCAGAAAACACACATCAAGCTGTACACGGTCCTGTGTGTCCTACTTCAAAAGCTGTCCTTTAAGAAGATGGAGGCAACAGCCACGCTTGCCCAGGAATCTCGGATTTGATTTCAATGACATTTTTTAAAAAAAGATTTTATTTATATTTTTGGCAGAGAGAGACACAGCGAGAGAGGGAACACAAGCAGGGGGAGTGGGAGAGGGAGAAGCAGGCTTCCCACTGAGCAGGAAGTCCAATGTGGGACTCGATCCCAGGCCCCCCGGATCGTGACCTGAGCTGAAGGCAGATGCTTAATGACTGACCCACCCAGGCCCCCTGATTTCAATGACTTTTGAGATGGAATCTCTACTCAGAATATCCACACCTTATGGGATGTTGCTTCCCCTTCCGGCGCATGAGGCAAGGCTCAGAGTGAGCTCGCCTCTCTGCAAAGTGCAGACAAGAGCGTCCCGATGTGGCCACCACCACCCCACACTTGTGGGGCTGCCTGCAGGGACGGAGGGAGCCAGGGGCATCCTGAGGGCGGAGGCCACAGCAGGATGTAGGGCGGGCAGCTCCGTCCCCAGTGCACCTGCAGGCTGGACCTTCAGAGCAGCCAATGGCCCAGCCGGGGCGCTTGCCTTCATGCCTTCAACCAAACGGATGCAGAATCTGCCTGCGGGAAGAGGGAAGGACTTTGCCCGGGGTCAGTCCCTCAAGCTGGCAAAGGATAGGAATTGGAAGGTGAGTGTGAGCATGTGAGCTTGAAGTACGTGTGTGAGAGAGAGAGAGGAGGGAGAGGGAAGAGATGGACGAGAGAATTCACATGCACAGGGGAATGCAACTTTGATCCACACACCAGGTCAGCCTTGGAACCTGGGCTACTGGTGACAAGCCCTGGATGTCTCCACCTCTTGGAGGCCTTGCTTTTCTGCAAATATGGTTTGCATTTTAGGTGCCCAAGGCTTCCCCAGGGGATGAGACAGGAGAGGCTTCCCGTGGTACAGAGAGCAGAGTGAGGACAGAATGGGCTCCGAGGACGCCTGGGTGGCTCAGTGGGTTAAGCCTCTGCCTTCGGCTCAGGTCATGATCTCAGGGTCCTGGGATCGAGCCCTGAATTGGGCTCTCTGCTCAGTGGGGAGCCTCCTTCCCCCCTCCCTCTGCCTGCCTCTCTGCCTACTTGTGATCTCTCTCTTTCTCTCTCTCTCTGTCAAATAAATAAATAAAATCTTAAAAAAAAAAAAAAAAGAATGGGATCCAAGGGAGAAGGTGGGCTGCATCTCTCTCCAGGGACCCAACAAAACAGTAGCTGTCTATGCTTCATGGGACATGAACAGGGAGATCAGTTATTTTATAAGTAAAAAACCAGGTGAAGACTACAGAGTTCTGGGCACCTAAAGTTAATCACCAAGGTAAATGGACGATCCTCCAAGGACACCCAGAGCGCCCTCCACGTGGAAAACCCTTCTTTGGTCATGGGCTCCTGGTCCAGCTCGGGCTACAGGTGGCATGTGGGCCAATCCTCCCGGCTCAGTACAGAAGGCAACTTCCATCCCAGCAGCAGGGCTCTGGGGCATAGGGTCTTAAGTGGAAGCAGGACTCCATCTTGCTCTGTGAGCTTCCTCCCTGGGACCTGGGAATGTGCTGGAAGAAATGCTAACGAGCACAGATGTGAAGGCTTCTCCTTGATGAGGGGTTTGTGTCAAGGGCCCCATATCAACTTCCAGGTTGTGAGAACACAGGCCAGCGTGGCGCATGCTGGGAAGAAGGAGCCCCCAATCCAGGGGAGCCTTTGCCTCTGAAACGATTAACATTCACACCCTCTGCAATGTAAGAGAGGCAGCATTTCACAGAGCCCAGCTCAACATCCCTAGTGCCCTTGACCTCCACCTTGTGCCTGATGCACGAAGCCTTGGTCAGTCATCAGCCTCTGAGCCCCGGGCCTTTGAGGACGTGAAGGAGGCTGAAACCTTCAAAAGCCACCCACCGGCCCAGGCCAAGGCCAGTTGCCCTGGCTGCATGGGGGTCACCCCGTGTCCCTCTCAGGTTACATTGCTTCTTGACCGTCCCATACTTGCCCTGGTTCGACAGAGTGCCTCTCAGGGAGGTAGAATTTCCCCGTCTTACGGATGGTAAAACCAAGGCTTCGATAGGTTAGGCATTCTCGAAGTTCCAGAGGCTGAATTCAGAATGCCAATGACAAGGTTCCTGGCAACATTCGAGGATGATTATTGTGGAAATCAACAGTCCGAGTAGTAGGGGGTTCGCAACCATATTACAGGATGATTCTGATGGAAATGAATAGTCTCTGCTATGTCCCTGTGCTCTGCGGCTGGAACACGTAAGGTGTAAGGTAGCAAGGTGTCAGCGGACAGAAACCTTGCACAGAAGCCCGACATGAGGAACATTTGCTGAGACGTGCCTGTGTCCCGCCCACCCTCTCCACGACCCGCTGGCCAGCAGGTGTTCCCGACACCAGCCACACGCTCGTCCTCCTAGAGGCGGAAATGAAGAGTCCAAATGGACCCTGCTTCGGGCTCATTCGGAAGTGGGAAACCCATTTCTCCTCTCCGACAGGGTATCAGCAAGGGGCTCGGTCCCCTTCTCTAGATGCTAAAGCTATAGACCCAAGTCCACGCCGACCTCGGCACTGACGCACCCCCCCCCCCCCCCCCCCCCCCCCCGGCACTGGGCCCCACG
>LNAC01000012.1:6748556-6776948 GCA_002007465.1 Ailurus styani | reverse complement strand
CCCCCCCCCCCCCGCTCCTCCGACCCCTGGCCCTGGGCCTCAGAGGCATCCTGCCTACGATCACTCCACTGGGCATCCCGCCTACACTTCAAACCCCAAGAGCCTTGTCATGAAGTCTCGCAGCCCCGAGCTACTCTGGGACACTGTCCTGCAGAGAACTGGCCTCCAGCTTGGCTATTTTGTTGAAAGAACACAAGGAGAAAGGCAGCTCTGCCCTTTCATCAAATCGGCCACACACAGCCAGCCGCGTACCTGTGTCTTCCTTCACATCGGCTCTAGTTAAGGGCAATGCAGCCGCCCGATGCCAATACTTGCCACCAGTGTCGGCTACTGCTTACGTGCTGAAGAGTTCCTAATGAAAAACAGCGTAGGAAATAAAAATGAAAGCTAATATTTATGGAGAGCCCGCTCCGCCCCAGGGACGTGTTGGGTCCTTTTAGGAAGGATCGCATTTTATCACCAACAGCCCCATGAGCTGGGTACCGTCCCCATGCCTGCGGACAGGGGAAGAAGGGAAGGCACACAGTGAAAAAGGGCAGGGAGGTTATCACCGCACAGTCCTCTCTGTGCATGCTGTCACTTTATGGTACAGCCTCCGTGTCACCCCAGCCCAGCAGGAGGTGGGTGACTGGGGGCTCAGAGGGGTGCGTCATTTCCCTGAGCTTGCAGTTCCCAGTGACTGACCACGAATCAAAATCCCCACATGCCAACCCCTCACCCTTGTCATCACTCTAGGTTGCATTACAGCTTTCTCCACTGGGGCCCCATAATACTCTGTTCCTACAACCGATAGAACATTTAATACATTGTCTCATATTGATTACCTTACATAATATTTATTAGATAATTGTATTACATTATGTTACATTAGATGATATTATGTTCTACTATGTTATAGTTAGCTGTGTACTAACATGTTACGTTACTTTATATCATGGTTCCCTGTGCACTTGAATTATGTGACATTACGTAATGTTGCATTATATTATAGTCTGCCGTATCGTAACATTGTTATTTTGTTGCCATGTGTGTGGTGCTATGTTAGATTACATTATATTATTGTCAGCTATGTACTCAGATTACATCATAGCACTTCGTTGAGTCACGTTATAGTAAATGGTATTACAATTAGCTGAGTCCTGATCTATCTTTCTTAGGGAGTATGAGCTTCTTCAGAATAAGGACGGATCTCATTTCCCTTTGAATTTCCAGTGCCTAGCATGTCAACTCACAGAGAACATTTTATTTAAAAGAATCTGCTCAGGGCGCCTGGGTGGCTCAGTGGGTTAAAGCCGCTGCCTTCGGCTCAGGTCATGATCCCAGGGTCCTGGGATCGAGGCCCGCATCGGGCTCTCTGCTCAGCGGGGAGCCTGCTTCCTCCTCTCTCCTCTCTCTCTGCCTGCCTCTCTGCCTACTTGTAATCTCTCTGTGTCAAATGAATAAATAAAATCTTTAATAAATAAAAACAATAAAAGAATCTGCTCAATTAGTGGCTGTACGTTGTGCTGTTTGAGACAATATCTGCAGGGTGGATGAGGTTCTACTTGTGACTGAACACATGTAGACCCAGGAAAAGCCCAGGACCTAGGAAAACAAGGATATTTTTGGCGAGCCTCAGAGCACTACCAAATTAGGAGGAAAAAGCCAGTTCACCACTTTTGAAACCGTTGCCATAGAAACTCAGTACAACACAGCAGGAGAAAACGCTGGCTTGGTCAGAACACCTATCACCTCTGATCACCAATAACGGGGGGACAGAAATGCCAGGCAGCGGTGACCCAGGTCTCCCAGGACCTTGTCCTCCGCGGTGTGTCCACGGTCGTCAGTGAGAATCAGGGGGCTGCTGCTTGTTTTTAGGACACTGGCTGAGAACCTGGAGGAGAAGCAGCCGAGACCAGGTGGGGATGCGGCCACCCTCCCTGGTGGCACCCACCGGCCTCTCCAAGGCCCGGGCTTCCTGGGGTGGAGGGGCCGCCCCACCTCTGTTGGTTCGGCTTCGAAAAATTCCTGTCACTGTCACTGGGTATAAACAGTTGAGCACACACAAAACAATGAGGAGTTTCCCTTAGGGAATAGCTGGCAAAATCCATCACAGGTTAGTACCGATTCTGCCCCAACTCATTCACATGATTCACTAGTATCAGTGGGACTGGTCCCCTGTGTGGGCCCACATCCTCCTGATCATACTAAATTCCCTTTCCCTGGCGGAGTGGAATTTCAAGGCCTTGGGGTGAAGGCTGGGAAAGTTATTCGTTCAACTGATCATTCATTCACCACGCGGACAAAGCATCTACGATGTGCCAGGGAGACTGGCTGGAAGCCAGAAGTGCAAGGAGAAAAACCATGTGCTCTTTACTTGGGAGGAAGAGGGAGAGAGAAAGGAAAAGAGAGGCGGAGGAGCGGGAGGGCGGGAGGGAGAGAGGGTAGAGAACAGAACCAACATATGAAATTAATCGGAACAGAGCATCACTCCGTGTCCATGAGGGCGGACGCCCTGGAGGGAAGGGAGGNCTACGATGTGCCAGGGAGACTGGCTGGAAGCCAGAAGTGCAAGGAGAAAAACCATGTGCTCTTTACTTGGGAGGAAGAGGGAGAGAGAAAGGAAAAGAGAGGCGGAGGAGCGGGAGGGCGGGAGGGAGAGAGGGTAGAGAACAGAACCAACATATGAAATTAATCGGAACAGAGCATCACTCCGTGTCCGCGAGGGCGGACGCCCTGGAGGGAAGGGAGGTGGGGCCGTGACCTCCCCAGCGTGCTTACCACCCTAAGTGGACCCTTTCGGATCTCTTTTCTTTTGTTTTCTTCTTTTCCTTTTTTTTTTATTTTTAAGGAAAGACGTCATTTGAAAGTATTCTTGCCATTAAGTGGAGGGTGACTATCACCGTAAGGAAGATGCCTGGATCATTTTGTAATCTCCCTTCCTCTGTACCACAAAATCATTTCCAGTAGTCACTGTGGAGACAAACGATAAGAACAGAAGGCCAGGTGCTGTCCACTGCGGGGCTGCCCATCGGGACCTCCAGGGAACATTTTTAAAAAACCAGTCTCCTCCCACTGATGATATTCCTGGTGAATGTGCCGTGCCCGTCCTCCACAGGGACACCTGTGTCGGCAGGAAGAAGAGACGAGACACAAGGGAGGGAATGACTAATGTCCTAGGAAGCTTCCAGAAGGCCTCCATGCAGGGGTGTCCCTTGAGATGGGTCCTAATAGATGTACAGAAAACCTATAGGCAGAGAGATGGGGTTGTTTGTCTCCTACTAGATGATACTGGGAGCTGGGAGCTGGCGAGTAGCAATCTCTCCCCATCTTTTGTTGGCCACACGGGTCACCATGTCAGAAAGCTGACCGCTGCTGATGCAAGCCGGCTCAGGGCACGTGAGGCACGCTCACTGGTGCTCCTTTTTGTTTGTTTGTTCACTTAAGATTTAGGTGGCTCAGTCAGTTAAGCGACTGCCTTCAGCTCAGGTCACGATCCCAGGGTCCTGGAATCGCGCCCCAATCGGGCTTCCTGCTCAGCGGGGAGCCTGCTCCTCCCTCTGCCTGCTGCTCCCCCTGCTTGTACTTGCTCTCTCCCTCTCCCTCTCCCTCTCGCTTGCTCTCTGTGTCTAATAGATAAATAAAATCTTAAAAAATTCATTAAAAAAGATTTATTTATTTGAGAGAGAAAGAGAGAGCGCGAGCAGGGGGAGGGGCAGAGGGGCAGGGAGAGGGAGAGAATCCCAAGCAGACTCCCTGCTGAGTGAGGAACCTGACACGGGACTCGACCCTGGACCCTGACATCATGACCTGAGCCGAAATCAAGAGGCAGACACTTAACCTGGCTGAGCCCCGCAGGCGCCCCTGCACTCACAGCTGCTTCCCTGAGCCCTGCTGGGTTGGAAGCCAGAGGAACCCTCTCCCCCACCTGTGTTCGTGAAGCCCCACCACAGCCGCTGCCCATCCGTGGGAGGGGAATCCAGCCTGGGGTGTTGTGAAGAAAACAGGGCCAGAGAAATAAAGGAGGCTGGCACCTGGGGAGTCTCTGCCAGAGAGAAAGGCTGGTCCACGGAGCTGGCACGGAAACAGGGTCCCAGCGTGGAAAACCCAAGTGCCAGAAAAGAACAGAGGGGCTGGGCTCGGACTCTCGTGATTCCTCCAGAGGACCTCACTTCCTGCTCCTCAGGTCGAGAAGGACAAGATTCCGCCGCAGCTGACATTCCCCTTCTTGACCTGTTCCTGACCACGACCAGCCGCCGGCGGGGGCTTGGCCAGGGGCCAGGAGAGCGGAGGGTTAACTTACCCTGCAAGTCAGCAGGGGCTGAAAAACCTCTCTGGTCTCAGCTTCCAAACCTCCAACAGACAACACCGTGATGACCCCGACCTCCTCCACCTCCCAGGGATTTTGCAAGGGTCAGATGAAAAGGTTTCTCCCGCTATGTGATAAAAGCCGCAGTTTTCCCTTGTACTGATATTTGTTTTATGACTCAGGACTGCGAAGCCCTGAGTTGTCACCTTTGATCCTGAGTGCACATAGTAGGTCCTCACTCTATGCTCCTACGCTTGTCTGGGCTAAATCGAGTCTGTATTATGCTCGACAGGAGACCTTCCTGTTGGAGAGGATCATCTCAGAAACAAGGCTATATTCTTCTCAAGAGTATTCAGGGCTAACGAGGCTCAGGGCGCCCCAGGAAGGATGTGCTTGAACAGCCCAAGAGCAAAGAAAGTGCTTCAGGGCGCCTGGGTGGCTCAGTGGGTTAAAAGCCTCTGCTTTCGGCCCAGGTCATGATCTCAGGGTCCTGGGATCGAGGCCCGCATCGGGCTCTCTGCTTGGCAGGGAGCCTGCTTCCCCCTCTCTCTCTGCCTGCCTCTCTGCCTCCTTGTGATCTCTCTCCCGCTGTGAAATAAATNGAAAGTGCTTCAATCCTCTGCTGAAAAACCCTGATCCAGTTTCAGCTGAAGTTTGGAAAAGGGGACCCTTGTCCCCTGAGTGGTCTGGCAAGGATGCCACTCAGAAAAGTGGCCTTGAGGATACCTGATCGGTCCCAGCGGCTGGCAGGGTACTGGGAGGAGGCGTTTTTCTCTCAGATGACTTAGAAAATGCCTCCTTTCCAAGTGATGACAGTCCCAGTGTTGCAAATGATTAGCTTAGAGATGCACGTGGGGGCTGTAAAATCAATGTCTGCTTTTGCAAAAGGCAGGGAAGAAAGAAGAGGGGATCAAAGAGAGGGTAATACAAACATCTGCTTGTCCTTTGGCTTTTCTTCCTCCTCTTCCTTTCCCTCCCTTCCTCCCTCCCTCCCTCTTCCTCCTTCCTTCCTTCCTTCCTTCCTTCCTTCCTTCCGCCCTCCCTTCCCCCTTCCTTCCATCCTTCCTTCTTTTTCCTTCCTTCCTTCTCTCTCCCTCCCTCCCTCCCTTCCTTCCTCCCTTCCCCTTCCTTCCTTCCCTCCCCCTTCCTTCCTTCCCTCCCTCCTTCCTCCCTCCCTCCCTGACTGGGCGCGATCAGCAGCCGTGATGCTCATCACACAGCTGCCGTGGGCAGAGAGCTGGGGCTCAGGCCGCTCCCTCTGTGACCATGAACACGCTATTTCATCCTGAGCCCCCCTTTGTCATCTGACCCAGAGCACAACAGCCCAGCTGTCAGACTGGAGGGGGCGCTGGTTCAGAGACAGTGCATGAATACATCAGGGTCTTGATAAGCGCAGTGACTTTCTGAGGAAAGCTTCGAGCAGATAAGGAAGTTGCTTGCAAGAGCTTTGACTTCAAAACATGCTGAAGGCTCAGGGCCGGAGGATAGAGGATTTCTCTCCAGTAAGTTTGATTAACTCCTTATTAGGGAGGGACGTGGTTACAAAGAGAGAAAAACGAGCATTAGAATAACGCTGAGATGTTTATTTCTTTAAATCGCACTCAGCCAGGAGCGCCTGGGTGGCGCCATCTGTTCAGTGTCTGCCTGGGCTCAGGTGATGATCCCAGTGTCCTGGGATCCAGCCCCACACTGAGCTCCCTGCCCAGCGGGGAGTCTGCTTCTCCCTCTGCCTCTCCCTCTGCTCCTGCACTCTCTCTCTCTCAAATAAATAAATAAAATCTTTACAAAAATAAATAAATATTGCTCAGCCAAAGGCATCATCTTTTCCATACTGGTCATATGGCCACTAACGTGTTCTACCGGAAAGAAAATACAGTAAGTCCAACACACGCACACACCAGCCCCTACTTCCTGCTGTAGCCAGGTGATCACCGCGCCCACAGCCCCAGCAATTGCCCTGGGCTCTCCCGGTGGCCCCCTTTGCGGCTTGGCAAACACCCGAACGAGGGCAAGTGGCTCCCCGAGTGACCTTATGGACGGTTACACAGGGCGGCAACACGTGGTTCCAGTGGCAACCAGTCACGCCACACCCCACTACACCCATGGGGAGAAGCGCAGGGACCGGGAGCTGGGCCAGCCCCTGACGCGGTTACCAGGGAGCTGTGTGACCGGGGACTGATCCCTCACCCTCTCTGAGCCTTCCTCTTCTCATCTGCACAGAGGCTAATGAGAACACCCCCACCGGAGAGCCATGAGGGCTTCGTGGGCTGACAGGTGTAAAGCCCTTAAACTCAGCACCTGGCACATGGTGTTAAGGTGGATAATAATTTAATAAGCTACCATATGCCTTAATGTTACTAGTAGTATTGTAGTAGGTGGTCGTGGTGACAATGTCTTCATTTTTACTACTTTAAGGTGCATGCTCTGCAAAGAACGTTTGCAAACTCTGGAGTTAGGAGTTCAATATGTTCTTTGCAACTCAAGAGTCTGCAGCAAGTAAGCCTGAAGGGAAGGGTCAGGAAGGGACTCAAGGCATTCACTGGGTCAGACGTGGTCTAGGAGAGAGGGGCTGGCCGGGCCGCAGGACTTTGCACACAGGTGTTTCTGTGTTAAGGAACATTGCACCCCACTAGGGGCCCCCAGGTTAAGCAATATCCTGCAGTTTATGCTGCATCCGACAGGTGGGCTTGGCACGGTGGTGGACGGCAAGGATGACCAGCCACAGACTTCAAGATCCCCTCTGCCACTCACTCATTGTATGACTTGGGCAAGGGATGTAGCCCTTGGGCCTCAGTTTCCTAATCTGTACAATGGGAATGATAACAGAAGCACTTCTGGCTCCATGTTCTTGTGCAGATTAGCACATGCACAGTGTGCATAGTGTGCACTGAGCAAGTGTCAGACCAATCTCAGGTTGGACGTTATCATGACTGTTACATGTGCAAAGCTGTTTGTACACATTAGCACATCCAGTGTTGAAAATGGACCCGGGTGCCTGGGTGGCTCAGTCATTGGGCGTCTGCCTTCGGCTCGGGTCATGAGCCCAGTGTCCTGGGATCGAGTCCCGCATCAGGCTCCCTGCTCCTCCGGGAGCCTGCTTCTCCCTCTCCAGCTCCCCCTGCTTGTGTTCCCTCTCTCGCTGTCTCTGTCAAATAAATAAATAAAATCTTAAAAAAAAAAAAAAGAAAGAAAAGAAAATGGATGAGTCTAGCAGGTACTGAGCCTGTTTTTAGACACGCTGATGAACTCCTAGAGTTAGGACTTGTTTTTTGCTTTTTGTTTTTTGTTGTTGTTGTTGTTTAATTTAATTTTTTAAAAGATTTTATTTATTTAGTTGACAAAGAGAGAGCAATCACAAGTAGGCAGAGAGGCAATAAAATAAGCCATACTATTTACAAGATTTTTTAAAAAGATTTTATTTATTTGACGCAGAGAGAGAGAGATCACAAGTAGGCAGAGAGGCAGACAGAGAGAGGAGGAAGCAGGCTCCCCACCAAGCAGGGAGCCAGATGTGGGGCTCGATCCCAGGAGCCTGAGATCATGACCTGAGCAGAAGGCAGAGGCTTTAACCCACTGAGCCACCCAGGCGCCCCTATTCACAAGATTTTTTATTTTATTTTATTTTATTTTTTTTTAAAAGATTTTATTTATTCATTTGACACAGAGAGAGAGATTACAAGTCGGCAGAGAGGCAGGCAGAGAGAGAGGAGAGAGAAGGAAGCAGGCTCCCTGCTGAGCAGAGAGCCCGATGTGGGCCTCGATCCCAGGACCCTGGGATCATAACCTGAGCCGAAGGCAGCGGCTTTAACCCACTGAGCCACCCAGGCGCCCCACAAGATTTTTTAAAGTAAGAATGGGGAGGAAAGTCCTGGGGGTCAAGGAACAGGCTCAGTAGAAATGATGTCATTAAGGAATGTTTTGGTGGATAAAACATCGCTGGGTCAGAGGCAGCTATTTTCAGGAGACAAAAAGATGCATTTGTGAGTAAGCTGTGGGCAAAAAAAAAAAAAAAAAAAAAAAAAAAAAAAAAANCTGTCTCTGGAGGAGTGACCAGTGAAAGATGCTGCCCAAGGCCTGGCGGGGATGGGGGGACAGGGAGAGCGAGATGGGGGAACAAGTCCTTGGCCGGTGCTGATTGCAAGAGGGCATCTTTAGGGGGAAAATGATCTACTTCTGGACCTGGGTGGCAGTCACAGAGGTGCCCCCATGTGTATGTCGGGCCCCCAAGCCTACCCCAGGTTCGCCGATGCCCTGGGGAGACTCATGACTCCCACGTATTATAGCACAGGACACAGGGCCAAATCAGCAAAGGGAAAACGTGCAAAAAGGATGAAGCCTGCAGGAAACTAGGCACCCGCTTGCAAGGGTTTCCTCCTGGGATGGTCACACAGGATGCATCCAATTCCCCAACAACAGGTTGTGACAAAATGTCCCCAGTGCAGCCAACTACGGACACACGGCACCAGAATTTTGCCTGGGGGCTGGACACGCAGGCACCCCCTGGCCAGCACACACCCGAATTCCAGACCCCCGGGAAGGCAAGCAAGAGTTCTGCACGAACCTCACTGTTTGCACGAACAGCGTCGGCATGGTGAGCCGCTCTTTGCAATTAGGAGAGGGGGACCCTCCAGCCGAGCACCAACTTTATAAGTAGGGATTTCAGCTGATGGCAGCCAGGCCTGACAGGTCAACAATTTTCGGCACAATATGGAGATTCATCAGGCTGCATGCTTAAGAGTTGTGCTCTTTATCGGCTCTAAATTACACATCGCCAGAAGCTAACAAGAAACCAGCACCCACACACAGGTTTGCTTGAAATTTGAGAGACCGTGAAGCTATTGATACAGGGCCTTTTGTTTATCTTCGCTTAGACAGATAAGAGGAAAGAAGATGAAATATTTACATCCCAGTTACTGGAACATTTAAGTTAAAGCCAAATCGATTCTGCGTCTTGTCTCAACCGCTCTAAAGGCTATTGACTTACAAAGCTGAATTATTATCATTTGTTAGAATATTTGCTGTAGAAAACTATTTGGTCAGCCAAGGTCACGATCGGGAAGATTTTCTCCACCAGCCTGGCTGTAAGTGGCCCTTTGACCGCAGAGCCCCTGAACTGGCCGGAATCAACTCAACCTGCTGATTGTGTTAAAATGAGGACTACAGCTAAAGGCTTTTGCTTCCTTGCACGTGATTCTTTTGCAAGTCAGTCACCGCGACTGATGGATGAGCTTTCAAATCTCACCCTGCCGCGTAGCATCAGCCTTGACCCATAATGGAGCTAAAGAAAAATGGGGAAAGACCATCCGGTTTGAGATGAGGTTCTGGGAGAAGGGACTGGGCTGAGTCAGGAGCCTTTGCCGGCCGGAGCCAGGCCGGTCAGAGGAAGCACAGGGCAGTGCACAGACCCGAGCGCAGGGGACAGGCCACCCTAACGCCATGAACCGATGTCCCGTCCCCCTTCGTGGGCCCCCTTCCTTAGATCTAGGAAATGCTCAGTGCCAGGCCTGTGCCCCTGCTCTTCCCAGTTCCCACGGAACCTTTCCAGACAAACGTCGCTTGCTCAACCTCACAGGCAAGGGAACAGGTCTAGAGCCGCTAAGTGACTGGTTCAAGTCACGCAGGAGCCTGGACGGCAGAGCAAGAATTTGAAGGCAGCTGTGTCCTCCGAATGCAGAAGCCCAGCTGCGGTAGGGGACACGGAGGAGCCGCATGTGCCCCCAAAGGGAAAATTGTCAGGGTAGCAGAAGGACGGATTGGCAACTAAGACTGATGAGAAGGCAAAGAAGAGCAGGGGATCTGAGAAGACATCTTTTTTTTTTTTTTAAAGGATTTTGTTTTTTTATTTGACAGAGACAGCGAGAGAGAGAGAGAGAGAGAGAGAGAGAGAGAGAGAGAGAGAGAACACAAGCAGGGGAAGAGGGAGAAGCAGACTCCCCGCTGAGCAGGGAGCCTGATGTGGGGCTTGAACCCAGAACCCCGGGATCACCACCCGAGCTGAAGGCAGACGCCTAACGGACAGAGCCAGCCAGGCGCCCCACAGAGGACATCTTTTCTAGAGGCCAAGTCCAACCACGGATGCAGGCCCTGTCCCAGGCGCATCCCCGGGCCCCCTACGCTGTCCCACATGGGACTGACACCAGCTCTGCGTGAAGGAAGCTTCGGTGCCAGACCCCTTCCTGCTCCAGCAGGATGTAAGCCCATGACTGGCCGTCTCTCCCTGCCCAGACAGGGAGCCAAGTCTCCCAGGTGATCAAATGTCCCAGAGCCGACACCCAGAAACCTGAAGGCCCACACGGGAGGGGTCTCAGGCAGGAGCTGGGTCTAGTCCAGGGTCAATGTGGCGGGCAGGAGGCCCCTGGGCTCTGAGCGTGCCATGGTCAGTGGGCCTTGGGCGTTACAGGTGTGATGAGGAGAGGGGACACAGGATGGAGGTCTGAGCCTCATCGGGTAGGGGGAGAAGGTAGGAGGGACCCCTGGACTTCACCTCTGCCCTGGCCTCCCTTCCTTCCTGAAGGGCCTCACTGCCCCAAGGTCAAGCTTTGCAGGCCCCTGAACAGAATCTGGTGCTGGCTGGAGCCCAGAGTTACAGGAATCCAGGACCTGCCAGCCTGCTCCCTCCAGAGCCTGTGGCCACCCCAGAGCTGCTGCAGCCTCCAAGAAACCCGCAGGCACAGAAGCATAACAGCCGAGCTTGAGACACCACCTCCTCCAGGAAGCCCTCCCAGAGAGCCCGCCCTGCAGGCTGCTTGAGGTGCCCTCCTCTGAGGCCAGCCCCACCCTTCTGAGTATCATCCATTCTCTGGGCTCCCCTGCTCTCCCACCAGATGGCCGGCCCCTTGGTAGCAGGGACTGTCCCCACCACCTCTTCTCCTGGTACCCAGAGCAGACCCAGACCCAGGCGAGTGGTCCAGACGACAGCTGTCCAATGAACTACGTGGATTAAGGAAGGAAGGAAGGAAGACCGGGCTTGGCCCGAGAGCTGGACAGGTTGCATCAGTCTGCTCATGGCTGCAGTCTGGGCCCCTCTGCGTTCCAGGCCCGAGGGGTCCATCCCCAGTGGGCACCAAAGCTAGAGACCCTGGCATCTGGCCACCATTCTGTCCGCTGGTGCAGTGCCCTTCCCCAGCCCCCTGCACAGCCCCTGCATGCAGAGCACAGATGTGGCCCCAGCTCCCCTGCTCCAGAACCTTCCCAGGCCATGCACCAACCGCTTCCTCAGCTTTCCGCGGGGCTGCCCTTTCTCCCAGGAGCATCTTGGCCCTGGCCACACCCTGCGGAAGGGCTGGGATCTAGCCTGGGGTAGGGTTACCCACCTCTGCTCTCTGCACCTGGGTTTCTGGTTTGGAAAGCAGAGGTGCTGACCAGTGGCTCCAGCCACTGGGACCTGCGTGCGGCCCACTTTGAGACTCCGACCTGCTCTGGGCCCAAGCAAGGACTCCATGTCTGGTACCTTCCTCCCGGCCACGGCCCCCGACAGAGGAGCACTCTCTGGGGCCAGCAGCCCTGCTGATGGACAAGCTCAGAACTGAGAGGCACCCTGACCTCTCCCGGTCAGGACCCAGCTCCTGGGCCAGGAACGGTGACCAGCGCTTTTGTCATATGTGGCGGAAGGAGGTGGGATGAGCCGCCGCCATGGAGTGTGGGCACAGGGAAGTGACAGGACCTGTCCAGGTCACACACAACCAGGAAGAGGCTAAGGAGCATCTGGACCAAGGTCTGCCCACCCTGACTCCGGGAGTCTTTCCAAGTCCCCATGCGGTAAGAGCTCCCGTGGTTCACTCCCACCCGCCCCGTTTTGCAGACCCAGACCCAGAAAATGCAATATCACAACGGGCACCATTAAGCGGCTGGGCTCTGCTCACCTCTGGCCTTGTCCGAGCCTCACAACTGCTCCCCGAGGCAGGAAACGTCAACATCCCCACTCTACAGATACGGAAACCGAGGCAGAGAAAGATACACGGCATTGTTCACATCTCCCAGCCGGTTTCAAATTCAGGATTCAAACCCCATCTGTCCGACTCTTGGTCTCCAACCCTTAACCCCCATGCTACGCTGAGGCCCTAAATGGAGCCGAGGGAGGGGAACATTCGTCACCCTGCCCCAAGGTCAGGCAGCGTGTGAGCAGGTGTCCGGGGGCCTGAGCTACCCCGGCTTCTCGAGCCCGTGGGCGGACAGCCGGGCCAGGTCTGTATCCCCCACGCAGGAGGCTCAGGGGGCCCTGCCCCGCGGATCTCCAGCACGCGGAGCGGCCTGCGAGGTTTGCAAAAGCAGCTCGCTCCCCGCGGCCCCCTTCCTGATGCTCTTCCTCATAAGTTCTCTCCAGGGAGCAGCTGGCGGGGTCGCCGCTCCCACCGGGCAGGGAACGCAAGTCTTGGGACCCACACTGCGTCCCGGGAAGCTCAGACTCCAGGAACAGCGCCGTCCTGGCCCCGCTGAGCGCTTGTCTCAAGCAGGGATGCTCCAAACGTGCTTATCATCACCTCTGTTCATTCGTCCCTAAATCCCAGGAGGCAGGTTCTAGGACACGGACGCGGAGGCTGTGACTCAGGGGAGCCGGCGGGAGCCAGGCTCTGTGCCTTCTGCTCCGAGCCTCTGGAGCAGCTTTGAGGCGCTCACCTCGGCGGCGGGGCTCCCGGCCGGGGCGGAGACTGGGCCCATCTGAGAGGAGGGAAGGGGCGGGAGGGCCAGCACCGAGTCAGGGAGGGATGGTGGAGACACGGGGCGAGAATTGATCAATGGAAAGATGAGCTCCCTGTCACGGTGACCACGGCTCCGCCGCCTTCTCTCCTCGGCCCGCTCGGTACCCGCACAGCAAGCGCACTTCCAGAAGGCTGTTCCCAAGAACTCCTTGTAGCACTTGTACTTCAGGCTGCAGAAGCAGAGGATCAGAGAGGCTAGTGCTTGGCCCGAAGTGACACAGCTCAGGAGCGGCCAAGGGAGACGCGAGCCCAGATGGGTGCACTGCGGTTTGCTGGAGAAGTTGGAAGACCCTTCTCCATCCATCTCTCGTGTGCCTTCTGCCAAAGGAATCGGCAGCTTTTGTTTCAGACATTTTCTGTTTGTTTGTTTTTTAAAGATTTACTTATTTATTTTACAGAGAGAGTGAGCCGGGGAGGGGCAGAGGGAGAGGAGAGAGAGAATCTTAAGCAGACTGCCTGCTGAGCATGGAGCCCATCACGGGGCTCGAACCTATGACCCTGAGACCATGACCTGAGCTAACATCAAGAGTCAGATGCCTAATCAACTGAGCCACCTAGGCGCCCCGTTTCAGACTATCTTTTAAGGATGTTTGCAAAGCAAACTGCCCTGAAAAAAGATGATGTTCCCTGTGTGGCAGAGGGCACATCTGTCTCCTGACCGGGGTGACAGCTCCCTTGGAGATAAAGGTTGGGCAGGTTTGCCAGCAGCTCCCTTGAAAAGAGAGGGTTTTCCTAAGCATGGGGTTTCTCGGCTGTTCCACAAATCCAGTGTGCGCGCAGAAAGAGTCTTCCCGGGGCTGCTCGGAATCACCTCCCTGGGGCTCATGCGGTGAGGTGCACTGATGAGAACATGAAGCTCGAGCTGCTGGCTGCGCTATGAGTCATAAAGTCCTTTATCCAGGAGCCTCATGTCTTCTGTCTGCATCGTTTAAATTATAGCAGGCAAACTTGCAAACAGGGTAGAATTTCAGACACCTTGCAGCTCTTGATATATCTGTGCTATGGTTCAAAAAGATCACTTGTACACATTCTGGAAGTCAGAAGTGGCTCTATAGCGCTCAGAAAAGAGATGTCTCTCATCAGTATGAGTCAAAGGTACAGCATTATGGGAGGCAAGATATGGCTCTCAATGGCCACATTAACGGGTGTATCAGGGCTAGACGCAAGGAGGTGATGGATTCTTCTGGAGCATCATGTCTTATTCTAAGAAAATGGATTTGTAAGAACACTGCCTGACCTGGTGAAGATTTCAGAGAGAGTATCCAATTGGGAAAACAGTTGAGGGAAATAGCTACACTTAGTCCAAAAAAAACGAACGACACCAAGGGACGGTAAAGGATGGACCAGAGTAACAATTACCAGCATTTGTTCACTCTTGTACAATGTGTACTTTTACAGCCATCATCTCATTTCATTCTCCTGCCCACGCTATGAGCTAGGTGTTACTGCACCCATTTAACAGAGAGAGACACTGAGGCTACAAGAAGTATCTTACTCCAAGTCACACGGGGCAGAGCCAGCCCCGGCACTCGGGCCTTCTGCTTCCCCACCTCACGTGCTCTCCGTGGCCCCCCTGTGCAATCACAGAAGAGCCCACGACGTGCAAGCAGAACTGGACTCGCGGCCCGGGATGAAGAGCAGGTGATTTGTGACTCAAGGGAGGAAGACTGCTGTGAATAATTCTCATTTGCTGACACGTAGTAGGGGGCACATTACCATGGATAAGCATCAAAATCTTGAGCTTGATCATAACTTATCACAACTACCACGACCCCACTGCACCTGCTGGGCACGCAGGGGCTTGGAGAGGAAGTGATTTCCCTGCCGCACAGTGAAGTCATGGTCTTGCAAGGTGATGAGTTCCCTGTCGCTGCAGATACACAGGCCACATTACAAGGCATGCTGGGAGGGATTCTGGCATTACAGTAGGTCTGCCTGGGGATCCGGCCAGGGTCCTAGAGCAAGGCAAACATGGGAATCAGAAGTCACTCTCCGGTTCCCCGACTTGGGGGCTCACTGTGTCCATTCCATGGGCTATTATTAAGCACCTATGGTGGGCCAGGCTATGGGGCTGGCGTAACCAGCTGTATACACGTCCACCTGTACATTCATTATCTGCCCCCATGCAGGCAGCAGGGACCTTAGCACTTGTCCCCCGCCTTGTGCCCAGTGCCTAGACTGGTATCTAGTCTGTACATGAGAAATGAATGGGCCAGGGGAAGGTGTTAATTCCACCAGCCCCGTTCATTTGTAAGGAGCACGAGCTGTAGTGAAACCCACGGTCAGGCGCACTACATTCCGGAAGAGCATCTCGGCCATTCCCAAGAGATCCAAAGAGCCCAGCAGACTTGTGAGTGGAGTGACCCATCCTCTCGGTTTGCCAGGAGGTCCCCGGGTGTCAGCACTTGAAGGCCACATCCTGAGAAGCCCCTCAGTCCTGGGCAGACCTGGGCAGTGGGCGGCCTTACCTCCGAGTCCGCGCTGTGATGCCGAGGTCCAGAAGTTGCCGAGGGGTCAGCCGTCTAGTCAAACCCCAGTCCCATCGGCTCCAGGCTGCAGAGGTCTCCACGGCTCTGGTCGGGACCACCACAGACGGTTCAGAGGACGGGACAAAGTAGTGCATGCAAAGCCCCAGTCCCGGGCTGCACCCGTGCAGACACACTGCGGGGCAGGGGAGGGAGCTGGGAGTTCAGGCGCAGGTTGTGGGGTGCAGCGGGAGGCCTGGGCATTGTCGGTAACTGGGGGCCTCGGGGGAAGAAAGCCGTGACCTAGACCCAGCAGGAAGTGATGCAAGGTGACTCAAGACATGGTTTTCTATCCAGCTTTTCTTGTGTTTCTCCGGCTTCCTGGCCCTCTCAATTCATTGATTAAGTATTTCCTCCGTCTGGCCAGGGCTGGGCAGGGGTGATCCCAGCATAAAGGAGACAGGAACCCCGGTCTCAGGGAATGCCAGGATTCTCTGATGCTCTGATGGAAGTGGAGGGCGGCGGGGGTGCGGAGGAGGAAGAGGGGGAGGAGGGGGAGGGGGAGGACTGCTTCCGCAGCAGCTCCCCGGCTGCAGCCCCGCCCCGGGCTCTTTCAGCCTCCCGTGGGCCCCTGGCCAGCCTCTGGTGCCAGCCTGTCTGGGTTCCGGAACAACTCCCTACAGCCACGGTCCCCTCTGTGCACACAGGCTCTAGGGAGGGAGACCGGCTACGAGAGGGCTGGGCTGCGGAGGGCTGTGACACAGAACCACGCTGGTGAGGGCTCCGTGCCCCTGGACGCCCACTTCAGCGCTGCAACCCGTCAGTTGCTCCCCACCTGGTACCTGGGCTCTGGCTCAGACCCAGTCCGGTCTTAGCCCTTCCTGCCTGGGTGACTTTGGGCCAGATCCACAGGCTCTCGGAGCCTCAGTCTCCCCCTGAGTGAAATGGGCACGTGGTATTGTCCTCACTGGGTGGTCATGCAGCATGGAGCCCAGTCCTCAAGGTGCTCAAGATTCATCCACACCCCCTGCCCCCTCTACCACTGGGGCAGGCTCCTGCCTCACCGGACTGCGTGCCCGAGAGGGGCGTTCTGTAGGTAATCCGGGCTCACACAATGTTAATCAGGGTGACAACGATGACAAAGCCTGGTAAGAGCTCCTTTTTGGCTCCTAGACACCTCCCAACACAGCTTGGGGGGCTCTCTGGGGCACGCTGCCCACAAGCCCGCCCTGCCTGATAGATGAGGTTACTGGGACATATAGCAGGGCCACAGCGGAAATCTCCACGGGAAGAAGGGCCTCAGAGAGGAAGCAGGAGAAGCTGGCAACACTGCCAGGCTCAGCAGAGAGGCAGGGGTGCAGGGGCCTGGGAGAGCAATTAGTCACCTCCCCGAGGTCCCCCCAAAGCTGCTGGAAGCCAAGTTCAACTGCATTTGTAACCAGCTCCCACAGCTCTGTGCTGAGGGGATGGATGAGGGGCAGCTGCGGGGTCTGGAGAGGACACACGGGGTCCCAGCTGTTGCCTGCCAGTCTGCTCCACCCCTCACTTCCACCCCTCTAGGTAACAAGCCTCCCCGCAGTGCAGGGACCTGGAGAGAGGCCTCAGGGAACACGCCCCTGCTCCCTAAGCCACCTGGCACCTGAGGTACAGCACTGGGTCTCTCCATGTCCCCGACGTCCCATCCCAGGGCACCCGGAAGAAACTCTGGTGGCAAGGGTAGCATGGAAAGGAACTTGCTCGGTCCATGCGGTTTGGCTCTCTAACCCTGGCATCAGAGACTCACCTGTGAGATTAAGTGCGAACCCCGCCCACATTTGATAACATTCAGAAGATTCCAAGATGGGCCAGACCAAGCAAGGAGCCAGAGCTGGGAGTCGGGGGAGGAGGCAGTGGGCCAGAGTCAGACTCAGCTCTTACATCCCCTTTCCCACAAGGCAGGAAAGGAGGAAGGTGGGTACATAGATGTTAAAAACACCTGGGAAAATTCTGCTTCCAGCCAAGAGGAGTAACAGGGACTGGGATCTATGCTTCCAAGTGAACAACAAAATGTACAAAATAACATGAAACTGGTTTTCAAGACATTGGACATCAGGCAGAGAACAGTACTGACCCTTGAGAGACAGGAAACAAACCAGGTGATCCCTCCAAGTGACTCAGTTGCCTACCTGGGGAGAGTTCCAGGTTGTGGAGCAGGACAGAGGAACCCAGGCAGAGACCATTGGGTTCCTTGATTGAAAAGACAGGACCGAGAGTCCAGAGAGACGAGTGCAGCTGGAGACAATGAGGCAGAGCATGGATTGGAGAGAGTTGTACACAGAGAGAATCCTGGGGGTCCGCAGAAGGACCCTTCAGATGTTCAGCAGAGGACTGTTGGGTGCATGTGTGTCCGGGAAGCCATGGAGGCAGGAATCTCCCAAAAGGACGACACGGAATAGAGCCCAGCATCCACACAGGCTGGAAACAGTCACTGGTTCCACCAGTGACTTTGAAAACCTTGTAATCCACAGGCACTGGGTAAATTACTCAGAACTGCAGCCTCACCAGCGCGAAAGAATGGCTCTTTGAGAGGCACCTGGGTGGCTCAGGGGGTTAAAGCCTCTGCTTTTGGCTGAGGTCATGATCTCAGGGTCCTGGGATCGAGCCACGAATTGGGCTGCCTGCTCAGCAGGGAGCCTGCTTCCTCCTCTCTCTCTGCCTGCCTCTCTGCCTACTTGTGATCTCTCTCTGTCAAATAAATAAATAAAATCTAAAAAAAAAAAAAAAAGAATGGCTCTTTGACTAGAGATGGCTCCAGTCCGACCTAACAAACTTTAAAAGCAAGACCCCAAAGGATCAAACTGTTGCCAAGAAACATCACTGCATCCCAGAATAAAGCTCAAGAATGTTTACAGAACTATAAGGGTATCTAGCATCCTACAAGGTAAAATTCACAATGTTTGGCATCTAATAAAAAATTATCACGCATGCCAAGCAGCAGCAAAATATGACCCAAAGTGAGGAGAAAGCAGTCAATCAAAACTAGAATTAGGAGCAGTAGAGAAGCGTCAAGCAGCAGTTGTTGTAACTACTCCACAAGCTCAAAAAAGCTAAAGGAAACACTGAACATGTTAAGACAACTGAAAATATAAAGAAAGACACAAACCAAGCTTCTAGTCATAAAAACTACCATGTCTGAGATAAAAAATACACCGCATGGGATTCACAGAGATTTGATGTTCAAGAAAAACACTGGTGAACTTGAAGACACATCCATAATAATTACCCTAAATGGAACACAGACAGAAAAGGAGACTCCAAAAAAATGAATAAACACCAGGGATCTGGGAGACATCTGGAGGCAGCTGGAGGCATGTGTAAGTGGCGTCTCGAAAGGAGAGGAGAGGAGGGAGCAGAAAAGCTACGTAAAGAAATAATGAAAAGCTCATACAATGCAAATAGCAAAAAACCCAAACGATCTGGTAAAAAGTGGGCAGAGGATGTGAATCTGAGTTTTTCCAAAGAAGACATTCAAATTACCAAACAGGTGCATGGAAAGGTGCTCAACATGACTAATCATCAGGGAGATGCAAAAGAAACCACAATGAGCTGTCGCCTCACACCTGTCTGAGGGGCCAGCATCAGGAAGAAAGAAAACAAGAAAGAACGGGTTGGTGAGGATGTGGAGGGAAGGGAAACCTCATGCACTGCTGGTGGGAATGTGAATTGGTGCAACCATTGTGGAAAACGGTGTGGAGGTTCAAAAATTTAAATTAAAAATTAAAAAATAGAGAACTGCCATGTGATCCAACAATTTCACTTCTCTGGGTATATAGCCAAAGAAAGTGGAATCGCTGTCCAAAGAGATATCTGTATCCTTATGCTCACTGCAGCATTATTCATGACAGCCAGGACATTGAGACAACCTAGTGTACACCAGTGGATGAGTGGATAAAGATGTGACACACACACACACACACACACACACACACACACACACACACACACACACCCCAGAATACTATTTAGCTATAAGAATGAAAGAAATCTTGCCATTTGCATCCCCATGGATGGACTTTGAGGGCTTTATACTAGGTGAAATAAGTCAGAAAGAAAAATACTGTATGATCTCACTTATATGCAGAATCTAAAAAAACCAGATTCATAGAAACAAAGACCACATTGGTGGTTGCCAGAGGCAGGGTGTGGAGGAACTGGGTGAAGATAATCCAAAGGTACAAATTTCCAGTTATAAGACTAAAAAGTTCTAGGGGTATAATGTATAGGACAGTGACTGTAGTTAAAAAAATACTGTACTGCATATTTGAAAGTTGCTGAGAGAATAGATCTTAAAAGTTCTTACTACAAGAAAAAAAGAATTGTAACTATGTGAAGTAAGGATATGGTAATCATTTTGTGATAGACACACATACTAAATCACCATGTTGTAGACCTTAAACTTACAAACCCACAGATGGGAAAGCTCCCAAATCCTAAGCCCAAGAAACATGAAAAAAAAAAAAAGACAAAACAAAACAAAACAAAAAAAACACCACCCTACACTAAGCCACATTATAAGCAAAAGTGCCCAAAATCAATAAGGAGAAAGTCGTTACAGCAGCCAAAGGAAAAAAAGACACATTATGCTTAGAGGACCAAAATCCGATGGCAGCAGATTTCTCAGTGGAAACACTGCAAGCTGGAAGTTGAAGAGATAATATCTTCACTGAAAAACAAACTGTCTACCTAGAATTCTATGCCCAGTAAAAATTAACTATCAAAAATGACAGTAAAAAAAAAAAAGAGAGAGACTTTTCCCAGCCAGACATATAAAAGTTGGAAGAATTCATTGCCAGCACTTCTGCACACTAAAAATGCTCCAGTCCTTTAGGCAAGATGAAAATGATACCACATTTGTGATCTACACAAAGGAATAAAGAACATTGGCAATAATAACCCTATGGGAAAATATATGACTTTTCCCTTACTACTTAAATTGCTTTAAAAGATCATTGATTTTTAACAAAATTAATAATGTGGTGTGAGGTTTATAACACACAGAAGTGAAATGTGTAACAGAAATAGCACAACAGCTGAGAGGGGGAGAATAGTGTGAAGTGGCATAATATCATTGTAGCTAGGCTGTGATGATCGTATATACTGCAAATCCTAAAACAACCACTAAAATAACAAAACAGTTAGAGCTAGTAAACCAACAGAAGAGATCATATGGAATAATAAAAATTTCCTAATCCAAAGTAAGGCAGAAGGTACGCCTGGGTGGCTCAGTCGGTTAAGCGACTGCCTTCGGCTCAGGTCATGATCTTGGAGTCCCGGGATCGAGTCCCAGATCGGGCTCCCCACTCAGCGGAGTCTGCTTCTCCCTCTGACCCTCCCCCTCTCATGTTCTCTCTCTGTTTCATTCTCTCTCTCAAATAAATAAAATCTTAAAAAACAAACAAACAAAAACAAAGTAAGGCAGAAAAAGAGGGAAAAGGAACCAAAGAACAGATGAGACCAATAGGCAACTGTGAGATAGTAGATTTAAATGCAACCACATAAAGAAATCACACTAAACATAAATGGCTTAAAGACTCTAATCAGAAGGCAGAGACTGTGAGATTGCATTTAAAAAAACAAGCTGACATGGCATAGAGACCTGGGTTTGAATCCCAGTTGTGTGTGCCCTAAGTCTCAGTTTCCTTATCTGTAGAATGGATCTTAAAATTGCCTATTCCATGGAGCTGTTGTAAAGGATTTAGTGAGATTCTGTGTATTGCACAACACAGGGCCTGCTGGGCGCCCCCTAAGAATTTGATAAATGGCAGCTATAATGGGAAGGTACAGGGACATCTTGAGGGGACAGAATGGCGGGGGAGTGAAGAGGTGGGTCTCCATCACCTCAGAATAGAAGGAACTGGGGTTCAGATCTTAAAAGCAGGGGCAGCAGGGTTGAGCCCACAGAAGCTTCTCCATAAACACTCGAATATTTGATTGGAGACTTGCAATTCACCTCCAGATGCCCCAGTTCTCTTAGCTCTGTGACATATAATTATCGCCAGTCAAATGGAATGTCTTGACTCCCAAAATGCTGTCTAGAAATCTGGTCTACAAAAAGTACCATGGATTTGACTCTTCCTTAACTGCTCATTACGCCCCTGCAAAAATGTAGCATTATATTCTCTCTCGAAGCAGGTCTAATTAGAATGATAAAATATTTAAATCTTTTAAATGAGAATTTGAAGTACAACAAGACAGGCCCTTCAGTTAAAAACATTTGAGATAATAGACAATTTGTATTTTAATGGTAATTCTTGCCTTAAGAAAAGGGAACAGTTGTTGGCTGGGGAAAACATTCTCTAAGCAGCGGTTTGCCAGACTCCCTAGAATTCTGTTTTCCTGGGCGGTGCTGTGTTCTTCTGGGGAGAGCAAATTTCTGCTGGTGTCTTGCAGATCTTTTGGAATAATCCCATAAGTCCATGCACGTAGCGACTGCCATTTCAAGAGGTAACAGAATCAGGTCTTCAGCACTACCCAATTCTTTTGTGGATTTTTCCCTCTTCATGAATGATTAAAATGCAAATTAACTGTGAGGCCCTCAAGATCCAGGGGGAAGAAAGGGCAGGGGGGATGGGACAGGCAGCAAATACATCTCAGCTACGATTAGACCACACAGGCTGTCTTCCAGAATGGTCAAGTTGACGTGTGTACGACGCTGGAAGTCTCAAGCCCAGGCCCAGCTGCCCAAACATACAGCTGAGCCGAGTCCTTCCCAGATTCTGGTCCCACAGAATCGTGAGAAAAATAAATGACTGCTTTAAGCCACTAAGTAGCTGAAATAATAAGTAATAAGTAACTGAAACAGTTCACATCACGGCTGGTTGGCTTATTACAAATTTTTAACGAGTGGCCAAATTTAAAAATGCAGACTGCATGTAAAAATCTGAATTTTCACTTTTTTTGAAAATCCAGAACCCACAGCCCTGGGCCTGTGTGTCTGCAGGGGACGAGCAAGGGGCTAGAGCTGCCTGTGCCCCCTTCCAGGCCATCCCTCTGCTCTGTGGGTCACCCCACCCCACTCTGCTCCTCCGCACGAGGTCATCTGCTTGGCCCCAGTCTCCCACTTCCTCCCACCTGCCCCGCCCCCACCTACCCCCCCAACCAAATGCCCTGACTTGCAAACCTCACGCTCAATAGGAGACACTATTTCAAGTCCTGTTCCATTCAACCCTTGTGCATGCCAAGCCCTCTGCCTAAATGACCTCCCTCCTTCTTTGTCTACGTAACAGCTAGGCATCCTCCGGACAGCTCAATTCAAACTTCTAGAAGCTTTCCCTGACCTCCGAGTTAGGTGCCTCGTCCGGGCCTTTACTCACACCATGTCACAGATCACACAGCAGGCCCATGGCCTCCTCCTCCCCAGAGCTCCAGGTCTGGACCACAGCAAGCATCTGCTGAAGGACTACATGAACAGTTCCACAGGGAAGGCGATTTTGTGCCCATTTCACAGATGAGGAAACTAAGGTGTAGAAAAGTGATCTGTCCCCTGCCTCTCGAAGACCAGCAGCCACTAACCCAAGAATCAAGATCCTGATTCTTCATGGGTGTTCAGATGCTATTACGGGGTACACTGTGTCTCCCCCCAAAATATGTTCTTGAAACTCTAACTCCTGATACTTGGGAGCATGACCTCCTTTCAAACTAGATTCTCTGGAGGGGTAGTCAATTTAAAAGGAGGTCATTACAGTGGGCCCTAACCCAGTATACCAGCGTCTTTCTAAGAAGAGAAGAAGAGACACAAAGACACACAGGGCAGGTGCCAGGTTTGCTGAGGGAGGGATCAGAGAGATGTACCCATAGGCAAGAGGCACCAAGGACCGCAGGCAAGTCCGTGAGGCTGAGAAAGAGGCATGGAATAGATACCCTGCTAGGGACTTCAGAGACCCCTGCCCTGCCAACACCTGGAGCTTGCATTTCTAGCCTCCAGAGCCGGGAGAGAGTACTTTTCTGTTGCAAGCCACTCGGTTGGTGATCATTTGTTCCGGTAGCCCCAGGAAACTAACACAGTCCTCCTTAGGAACATGTTTAAAAATGGACAAAAACATAGGGCGCCTAGGTGACTCGGTCAGCTAAGCGTCTGACTTGGGCTCCGGTCAAGATCTCTGGGTACTGAGATGGAGTCCTGTGTTGGGATCCCTGCTCAGTGGGGAGTCTGCTTGTCCCTCTCCCTCTGCCCCTCCCCCTGCTCATGTGTGCTCTCTCTCTCTCTCTCTCAAAAAAACAAAACCTTTTTTTAAAAAATGGACATAAACACAACACTCTGTGTTCAGGGACTCAGGATCCCCTGGGGCTGCTCCACGGCGGGGCCCTGGGCTCCCCATGTACCCCTGCACCCCACACCGGGTCTGCTCTGCGAGGTGGTGAGGCCACAGGTAGGATGGCTTGTTGGCTGAGCCCTCCTGGCTCTGCCCTTCGTCCTGTCTGCATGATGGGACTCGCAGAGCCACCTCCCCGAGTCCGAGTCTCCCACCTGTGACAGGTGTGGGCGGGAGGAAGAGAAAACCTCAATTCTGGAGGAAGTCCCCAGGTTACGTTATTCTGGGTCTCGCTTCTTAAGTTGCTGAACCCATACTTGGGTGGCTTCCGGGGACCACATGACCTTTTGGGACCTGAAAGGGACCAGGGAAGCCAGGGATCTCTTCCATGCAGAGGAGGAGGGAGATGGCCCTAAGTGCGGTTTCAGCTTTGAGCCTCCAACCAGACCACACACTGGAAGCCGCTGGGGAATGGCAGAAAATACCGATGTCTGATTCCAGCTGAGACTCTGAGGGGAGCACTGGGGGTGGGGCGGAGGCAAGGTCTCAACAGTTCCCAGGGGATCCTACCGGCAGCAACATCGGGAACTCCTGGGTTTAGACTAGTCGCTGTAGGGACGGCACAGGACAAACACAAGACTGAGCTCTTGTGCCCTACGTGTGCTTGTTCAACTCAGCCCTACAGCGTCGAGTGCGAGACGAGTGCTCCTGCGCGCTCTTGTTCATTTCTGCCCACGCGGTAGGTTCCTTAAATGTTCCCTCTCTGGTCTCATCACGGAGACCTCAGGGTCTCTGCACTTCCCCTACAGCATGCATTCAGGAGTCATCAGTGGATGCTGCTAACCCGTAAAAGCTAATCTCGGAGGTTCCAGAATGCCCCTCACACTGCCTTCTCCTGGGCAATAAAGTCACTGATGCCAACCCAGATTTAAGGGGAGGGGTATCAGACCCCCCCTCAAGAGGGCCATCTTTGGAGTAAGGGCCACTCCACCAATGACATAGGGATTTGGGGCTCAGTCCTCAACGTCTGTGCTGTCCTCCTCGTCCCCAGCTCCCTGCGTGTCTGGACAGCCCCGCCCTTCTGGCCACAAGTGGCCACAGAGAAACAGGTGCTCCTGTTTCCTGTTCAACCCGCCAGGGGGTCTGGGGACCCAGGAACTGTGCAGAGAGGGGCTGGGGTGTGTCCAGGGTAGAGGAAAGGGCACCTCTGGGGCTCAGGGGGTGAAGTGGAGCCCACAACCTTTCCAAGCCCCGTCACACAACCCCATGTACCCACACTAGAGAGGGCGGATCTGCGGCAGGGGAGTTGCCGGACAACCGGTGTCCACTCTCTCCATCCATAAAGGGTGTCTTCGTAAAGCTTAGCGTTTGAGAGGCAGATCTTTCTGAAATGGCTCATACCCTCTGGGCCTTTGAGAGCCAGAGCAGGAATCACAGTTCACAACTCTGAGGGGGAGGAGCTTTTGGAGTCCCAGGGAGCTGGCTTCTTTCATTCAATTAATCAAGCAGGTGTGCATTTCCGGCTCCACTCATGCCTCCAGCTGCTCTGTTCCACTGGGCTGGGATCTTCCCAAAGTTCTGCTTCAATCATAAACCATTCCCTGCTCAACCACCTGCAGTGGCTCCCACGGCCCACTGATTCATGTGAACTTCCCACTCAACGGTCAGCACCTCTGTGACCTGGCCCAGCCCCCTCTCCCAGCGGTCCTCTGCCCCTACCTTCCCCTCCCCGAAGGAGTCTGTGAATATATTCCGGGCCTCCCTCCTCCTGCCTCTCTGCCTAGAATCCACCAGGTGAGATCCGCCTGTAGTTCTGCTCCATCAGAACTCGTGTCTTCCAAGTCCTGACCATGACAGGTTTTCAGGGGCAGAGGGGCAACCGACACCACGAAGGCAGTTTTCCTGTTCTTGTCTGTTCACAACACACACCCATCTGGTCTCACCCCCATCCAATTACCTCACAGAACTTGCTGAAGGCCTACTATGTGCTAAGCGTCTTGGTCCATCTGGCTCTGGTCCCCTGATCCATTCCCCCTGCTGGGGATGGCCCGGCCCATCACTTCTCCAGTCCTCTGTAAATACCCAGAAAGAAAACCTACATCCTATTCCACTTTGTCGCCAGTACCCCAGTCCTACCCCATATGCCCGGCATGGAGCTTGGCACGAGGTGGGTACCCAACTTTTGCCAAACAAGTAGATGGAGGCATTAACATTTTCGTGCCAAACTGTCCACTGCTGATGTGTGGGGACACGCACTAAGTTGGCAAATTATTTAATCTTGTTCAAGTTTCGTATCCTGATCTGTGAAAGGGGGAGTAACAGTGCCCATGTCACAGACTTGTAAGGATTTTCTAAAACACAGTGTGCAAATCGCTGGCCCACAGCAAGTGCTCCACAAACTGCGGGTCTCTCGCCCATGGGATGGTTCATCGTGTTTCTGTTCCTTGCAACTGACTCGGGACTGGGCATGTCATCAGTGCCCAAATATCTGTTGGCAGGAACACACTGAGCACACAAAACTTGAAAGTAAACAAAAAAGAAAGAGAAAAAAGAACCCAATCTCTGTGCAGGCTCTGCCTACAGATGGTGGAAAGCCCTATGTTTATTTTGTCAGGTTACCATAGCAACTTCTGATGCTCCAGCCCGCCCCGGGGTTGGCCATGATCAATTTATCTCGTAACCATGGACACAAGCTGTTTGGTGGGATCCAGAGGGGGCAGGCAGAGACAGGTGTCTGTGAGCTCCTCTCTCCCCTAGAAATAAATCTGGTGAAGCCACGCTAGGTACCCTGTAGGTAAAGTCACCGCTGTCTCAAATGATGCCCACATGACAGTATTTATAAACATGGGTTTAAGAACAGGAGACAGAAAATTAGGCAAAAACAGACCAGTGTTGCTGACTGGAGCAAGGAACATTTTGGAAAACTAAACAAGAGGCTGCCTAGAGCTGGGATCTGGAACCATCCTGGGGGATTCGGCATCCTTCCATGACTGTGTTCGGGGACTTGCTGTCTATACAGCCTGGATTTTGCTGTTACTTTTTCAAGAGGCTTCCACTGGGGGGAAATTCGGGGGGCGGGAAAGGAAAGTGTTCTCTCCAAATCTGATCCCTGGAAAATTAAACAGCAGCAGGGCCCCTGCTACACATGCAGGGACAGAGGGACCCCTGGCCCCCTTCCTATCTCTGGGCTCCCGACATAACCAACTCAAGGAAGGTGCAAGTTCCGAATGTGGTACACTGGGATTTACTCGCCCAGACCGAATGTGGCCTTCCCTGTAGCCAGACCGCCCTGGGCACTGGGTCACGGGAGCCACCACAGGAGGCTCCGCAAAGGGGGTGTCTGCCTGTCTTTGTTCTAGCTCAGGAGAGCCCAGCACAGAAACATAAAGACCCAACGCTCAGAACTCCAGCGGATCCTGCTTCAGCAGAGATCGAGTGACCAGAGGTCATGCTTTTTCCTGCCATTGGCAACCTGTTTTGTGACAAGGGACGAGTTATGGTCGCGCTGGGCACTGATGCCTACGGACTCCGCACAAAGGAAAAAGAAAGGATAAAAGGATCGTTGCGCTCTGGCGCTGGGCTGGTCACAGAGCGGGTCTCACCTCCTCCCTCAGGCTGCGGGGGCCGTGGTCTCCACTTAATGGGGAGAGTGGGGGGGCGCCCGAGGTCTCCCGCGCCCCGGGAGGATAGGGGATGGAGAGCGAGGGTGCCCGCCCACCCGGGTTGCACGTATCTGGGCTGCACGGCCCTGGGGGAGGCCCGGGTCTGGCGCGGGGACGGCGGGGAGGGGTCGACTCGCCTCGCCCCGGCCCCTCGCGGTCTGGGAACCCCGATCCCAGCGTTCAGGGCGTAGTGCCCGCCGCCCGCCCGGGAGCCGCGCTCGCCGCCTGGGACGCGAGAAATCAGGTCGGGGATGCCCGGCTCCGGACAAAGGACCGGGACGTGGATCCCCGGCGCGCGCCAGCCCCCGGCTCCAAGCCTCCCGGCGCGGCCAGCGGCTGCAGGCAGGGCGAGCCCGCCGCCCCGAGCCTCCCCAAACTTCGCAGCCCAGGGAGCGCGGGGAAGGCGCCCCGTTACCTGCGCGGCCATAAAGGACAGATCCATGGTGTCGCCGCGGCCGCCCGCGCTCGAGTCCTCGCCGCTGTCGCCGCCGCTGCTGCTGCGGGTCCAGCCGCCTGCACCGCTGGCAGGGAACGGGCGGAGCAGCGAGCAGGAACCCGGGACCCCGGCGCCGCCGACCCCAGCACCCTCGGCGTGGCGGCCTCGGCTGGCTCCGCGCGCTGCGCTCGAGACCCGGACCCGGCANGGCTGAGTGAGCTGCTAATGTCACATCACCAAGTTAACTCTGTCTTGTCACTCCAGAATTCAAAACACTCGGAGATCTCGGTTTAGACAACAGTAGCAAGCACACTAGTTACCTTAAAGGGTTGGAACTGCAAGAAAAATCAACAAAGCACGGTGTTGGAACTTAGAAGAGAGACAGTAGAATAAAGCAATGAAATGAATCAAGAGCAATTTGGTATCCTCCCAAAGGGAAAGAAGGAAATGGGGAAATGGTGTCATTTTTTTTTATTCTACATTATTTGATTTCAACTGACCATGAATCATGTCATCCTACATTTGTACAGTTCTGTACATTTTCAAGGCAC
>LNAC01000012.1:6734890-6748520 GCA_002007465.1 Ailurus styani | reverse complement strand
CCCCTCCACGTGACCGCCCCCAGCCCCACCCCGAGGGCGGGGCCGGCGAGCCCCCGCGCGCTCCAGATCCTCTCCTGCGGGGGGGCCAAGTGGGGAAACTGAGGCCGGGGTGGCCCAGCAGGGGGGAGTAGGAACCGGCCTGGACCCCAAGAACAACGCTGTTGGCGCCCTTTAGGGGCTGGCGTGGCTTGAGGATCAGGGTCAGGGTGACACCTTTCTGTGCCAGCTCTGTGCCCAGAGTTCAGGGTGCTTCCGGCCCTGGAACTGGGCGCAGGGAGGTTTAATTGCTAGCTCGGCTTGTTCTTTATTTTCTTGCCTTGCCTCACTTTCCGGAGCAGAACTTCCAGGTCCCGTTAGAGCAGTGAGAGCAGGCAGTCATGGTCACTGTCCTCCCCGAGCCCTGGCAGGCGAGGTGGGCAATGATGGAGGTGCAGATACCTGCACGGGGTGGACCTGGCTGCCTGGTGAAGACTGTTCTCTGGGGGCGGGGGGAGGGCCTCTCACCTGGAAGCGCTCTGCAGACCTAGGGTTTGTGCAATCACCGGCCTGGTGGGCCTGGCCTTGCTGGGGTGGGGGTGGGAGGCACCCTGACCTCTCCCCAGACTCAGTTCTGAAGGAAAACAGGACAGGAGGTGAGCGGATGACGGACTGACATCAGTTCTATTTTTTGAAACCCAAACCTCCCCCTGCTCAACACCTTGTAGTCCAATATCTGTACAGGGCTGTGTGTCCTTAGACAAGTGTCTCCCCTCTGGCCCCAGTTCCCTCGTGCACACGCAATTCCCGCGTCCATTCTTGGTTTTTGTTTTTTTAAGATTTTATTTATTTATTTGGGAGAGAGTGTGAGAGCAAGAGAGATCACAGAGGGAGAGGGAGAAGCAGACTCTCCTCTGAGCAGGGAGCCCAGCGTGGGGCTTGATCCCAGAATGCTGGGATCGTGACCTGAGCCCAAGGCAGACGCCTAACCGACTGAGCCACCCAGGCCCCACCACCCCCCAGTCCATTTTTAATGCCCATTATGTCCTGGCCCTGAACCAAACTCTTTAACTACAATGTCCTTGAAGAGAAGAAACCTTCTGATGTTACCACACTCGCAGAGTAACAAGGAGGACCAGAGGATTTAAAAGGTTGTCAACAAAACCTTGAATGGAGGTATTTAACTCACTCTATTGATGTATGATTTACATAAATGACCTATTTTACAGATTCATGTCAATGAGTCTTGTTACATATATACACCCTTGTAACCAGAACTATAATCAAGATCCAGAACATTCCACTCACCCCTCAAAGTTCCCTCTTATTCCCTTACAGTCAACACCCACCACCCACGTCCAGCCTCAGGCAAACATCGATCAGGTAAGTAAGCTTTGTCTTTTCTAGATTTCTGTATAGATGGGGTCATACAGATTATAGTTTTTCTTTGTAGTTATTTTGTATTTTATTTTTGTATTTGTATTTTGTATTTGTATTGTATTTTTTTATTTTTTATTTGTATTTTGTATTTGTATTTTATCTTGTAGTTTCTTTATAGTTATTCTTCTAGCTTTGTTCGTTCAGCCTTGGAGATTCATCCATGGTGTGGCATATATAGGCAGTTACATTTTGATTGCTGAATACAGTCCCTGAGCGTGGATGGACCACTCTTGTTTGTATCTTTTCTCCTCCTGAGGGACACTTGAGTTGTCTCCAAGGTTTTGGCCATGATGACTAAAACACTGAATATTGGCTACAAATCCTTGTCTAGACATCTTGTTTCCATTTTCAGACTTCAGGGGCTTAGTTGTGTGTTGGTAATAGGCTGCCAAACTGTATTACGAAGTGTTTGCACATTTTTACATTCCCACCAACAATGTAGGAGAATTTCAGTTGCTTCGTGTTCTCACAGAACACTTGGCATTGTTATTAACAGAAGCCTTTCTCATGGGTGGAAAGTAGTGCTTCATTATGGTTTCGGTTTGCATTTTCCCAATGACGGTGATCTTGAACATCACTTTCACTTGCTGACTCTTGGACATTCATGTATTTTCCTTTATGAAGGATCTGTTGCAGTCTTTTACCCACTGAAAAAAATTGGATCAACTGTCCTTTTATTATTGAGTTGTAAGAGTTCCTTAGGTGTTTTGGAAACAAGTCCTATGTCAGGTATATATACTGTACACAGTCTCTCTGGGCCTCTGGCATTTTTCATCTTCTTGCTGTTTTTTTCCGAAGAAAATTTCTTAGTTTTGGTAAAATCCAATTGATTTTTTTTTCTCTTTTATGGTTCATGCTTTCTGTAGCCTAAGCACTCTTTGCCTACCCCGAGGTCATGAAGGTTTTGTTTTTGTCCTTCCCTAAAGTCTCATACTTCTAGCTTTTATGTTTAGGTCTCTGACCTATTTTTGTTTTTATATACGGTGTGAAGAAACGTGTGAGGTTCTTTTCTTTTTCTTTCCCAAATGAGTGTCCAAGTAGGCCAGCACCATTAGTTGTTATGACTACCTTTTCTCCATTGAATTACACGGGTCGGGATGGCATCAACCCCATCCATCTCGTTGGACTAGTTTTAAGTAAAAGTTTTCTGATTTGTTTGGTTTTTTTGAACCATACTATTTAGTAAAATAAATATAATGAATGTTGCGTTGAGTTACACAGGTCGGGACTAGATTTAAGAAGACACAAACTTTAAGGTGGCACTCACTCTCAGGTGCCAATTCTGCACTTATGTGATTCGGGGAGTGTCTCCTTAAATTTTGATTTCTAAGCACCTTGTCGACCTCTCCCACGACCTCTCCCATGGACTGGTAAGCACCTCACAGGCAGATCTGTCTTTCCCTGGACTGCCTCATCCATGCGTGTGATGATGATCCAGTGAGGACACCCAGACCTCTGCCCTGAGCTCCAAGTGGGCAGGCACATCCTTCTGTCTACTCAGCAACTTCTCCTGGATGACTAATGGCATCTCAAATTTAACCTGGCCAGCACTGAGCTATGATTTCCCTCTTCTGTCCGGCTCTGTCACAGACAGCTAATGGCACTCCCCACATCTTCCATGTACAGTTCTGCATGTTGCACACTGTACAAAGGTGCTTGGCAGACAGGCAAGTAGGGATTAAGATTCAACCATGTTCCTTTTGTGGAATTTTGTGTATGGATAAGGAACTATGTCTATCTAGAAAGAAGGTTATCTTTGCTCTTTTCCCCAGAGCCTTCATGAGGGCCAGTAGATCCAGTCTTCTGTCTCCCTTTACCCCACTAACACTCTGATTCACTGTGCTTTGGCCACACTGAGCTTCTTTCTGTCCCAGGAACACAACAAGTGTGATTCCCTGCAGGGATGAAGTCTTTGCTATTCCTTCTGCTTGCAGCTGTCTTTCTCCAGGTCTTTCTTTTGATGGTTCGGGTTTCATTTCAAAAGCCACCTCCTCCAGGAAGCCTTCCCTAGCTTAAGTAATTTGTCCTTTAAAAAACCCAAAAAACAAAAAACTTATGTTTTTCCATAGCATTTCTCCATTTAAAAAATTTATTTACTTGTTGGGAGAGGCAATCTGCCAGGGCTTGGGCATCCCGGGTTTTATGTCACCTGCATGCTCTGGGTCCTGGCAGCTTGGTGTGGAGGAAGGGAATGCATCTATGCATGGTTCACTGGATTTCGGTTCTGGGGACAGTCTCCAGACCGCCCTTATGCCAGTTACTGGTGCAGAATCCATGTGTGCAGAGAACTGCGGTCCTGCGAGGGAAAACATTCTATTCCTTAAAAAGCTGTCAGCCTGAAGGCCACAACAGGGGGGACTAACCCTGCCACTTTGCTTTATCCAGGACCTAGAGAGAGCTCAGGGCCACAGAGACCCACCCTGGAGGGGATGCCCTCCCTTCCTGGGAGGCCCTTAAAAGGGTTTAAGAATTCATGAGCTTCTCACTGAGTGACTCGATAATTGAATCAATAATTCAAGGCCCATCGCAGGAGCAGAGATGGCCCAGGACCCACCGTCCTTCAGCCAGCAGAGAAAATCCAGGGCAGTGGTCAGACAGCGAAATGCACAGGAAATCCTTCTGTCCTTCGAGGCCTGGCTCATCTCCCTCCTCTGCAACCTTTGCTGCAAGACACAGTTCTTCTGACCATTCGAATGCTCCAGGGTGATCACTTTCAGAACGTGATCCCTAACCCCGCCCCAGTGTCAGGCTCGTCAGCCGGATTCCTCCTGAATCTCATTCTCTGGAAGGGGGGCTGCAGTTGGGATTGTACATGCTTCCCGAATGACTCTGATGCCAGCTTATTTTATCTTTATCTTAAGCCTTATCTTCCCCAGCCCTCTCCAAGACTCTGTGATCAAACTGCAATTCAGTGCCATTCCATTTAATAGGTGTTTTCTGAGCACCTACACTTCACTAGGCATAGAGTCTTGCATACATTGCTCCCAAACCTCAGAAAACATAGCCTCAGAGAGGTTAAGAACCTTGCTCAGGTGGCTCAGCAAATGTGGGCCAAGGTAGGATTTGAACCCAGATCCAGCTGATTGCAGAGTCCACATGCCTTCTGTACTATGGTTCCTGCCCATCAGGAACCTATATTTTAATCAGAGCGGTACAAACAAATATCATCACAAAGTGATGAAGAACTCATTCATTCATTCTTTAATTCAACGAGTATCCTGTTCATCCAGTCTGCATTTCCGGAGCACCTGCTGTGTGCCAGGCCCCGTAGCCGGGCAGAGCTTCAACAGCAACAGCAAGGAGTTGCAGTAGGGTCCCAAGCTCCCCGTTTAGGGAGGCTGAAGAGTCAGGCTTGCATCTGGGCTCTGCCACTTGCTAGCTGGAAGCCACAGGCAAGCTATCTAACATTTTCTGACCCAGAGTTTATTCATCCCTAAAAATGGAAAGATTGAGTGAGATGGTGGAAAGAGGGCCTAGCACCGTACCTGGCACATAGTAGGTGTGCTGTCAATGGAAGGTCAGTTAGAGTCCACATGCGGTGCCTGGCTAGCTCAGTTGGAGGAACAAGCGACTCTTAATCTTGGGGTTGTGAGTTCCAGCCCCACACTGGGTGGAGAGATCACTTAAATAAATAAAACTCAAAAAAAAAAAAAAAAGGGTCCACAGGAGGAAGGGAAGGTGTTAGCTTTATACAAGGGTTGCTCATTTGCTTGTTTATTCTAGTTTAAACACTGGTTCTGCTAGAACAAGTTCACCAGAGAATTACAGAGCAAGGGATAGGATGGTTTCTTATTTATTCATGAAACACACCAGCACCTAGCAAATGCCTAGCTTAAATGAAGTACACTGGGAACATTTTCTAAATGAACAAACTAATGAGCTAATAAGCATTTATGGTTGAATAAACAAAAGGATGAAATTAAGTCGGGGGCTTTGGGAAGTAGAATGTCTCGTTCTAGCCCCCCCTTTCCCCGTGGACTTAGCTGCTTTCCTTTGCCGGCCCACACACATCAGGACTGATATTTAAAATGAGTGAATGCCAGATGTTGGAACTTTACCTGTTGGATTCATCTGTTACCTGTTGGAGGACCTGTTTCCTCTTTGATGCAGGACTCCCACAGCACGGGAAAGAAAAGGTACTTCGGGCAGGATTCCTGGACCATTGCCATGCCCACATCTCTTAGTGCCATTTCATATTATGGGCAGAGAGACCCTCCCTTGTAATGAATCTTTCATTCACTACAAAACAATGATGAAGCTCCTACCAAGAGCTAGGCACTGTGCCAGGCTCTCTGGAGGGTGAATATGTTCTCCCTGGGTCCTAGTTCCACAGGAGGGAGATGTACCCAGTTGATAAATGAAGGTGACTATCCCTCGACGTTAACACAGGACAGACCTGCACTGTCCAATACAGTAGACACTGGCCACATGTGGCCACTGTGACATATGGCCAATCAGCACAGCAATCAGACAAGAAAAGTAAGATAAGGAAGAAGTTAAACTGGCCCTATTTACAGATGACATAATACTGTACCTTAAAACAACCCTAAAGACTGCTCCCCCAAAGAATTAGAAGTAATAAATGAATTCTGTAAAGTTGCAGGATATGCAATTAATACCCAGAAATCAGTTGTATGTCTATACACTAATAACAAAATAATAGAAAAAGAAATTAAGAAAGCAATCTCATTTACAATTGCACCAAAAAGAATAAAATACCTAGCAATGATCTTAACCAAAGAGGTGAAACACCTGTACTGTGAACGCTTAAAACACTGATAAAAGAAATTGAAGAGGACGTAAACAAATGGAAGAATATTCCATGCTCATGGATTTTAAGAATGGGTATTGTTAAAATGTCCATACTAACCAAAGCAACCTGCAAATTAATGCAATCCCTATCAAAAGACCAACAGCACTTTTCATAGAACTAGAACGAATAATTCTAAAATCTATATGGAAGCACAAAAGACCCCGAAGAGCCAAAGCAATCTCGAGAAAGAAGAGCAAAGCTGGAGGATACAATCCAGGTATCATAATCAAAACAGTATGGTTCTGGCACAAAAATAGACACACTGATCAGTGGGATAGAATGGAGAACCAAGAAATAAGCCTGAAATTATATGGCCAGTTAATCTTCAACAAAAGAGTCAAGAATATACAATGGGGAAAAACACAGTCTCTTCGATAAATGGTGTTGAGAAAACTGGACAGCTACATGCAGAAGAATGCAACTGGACTATTTACCATATGCACAAATAAATTAAAAACAGACTAAAGACCTAAACGTGAGTCCTAAAACCGGAAAACTCCCAGAAGAGAACATAGTAATTTCTCTGCCATCAGTGATAGCAACATTTTTCTAAATATGTCTCCCAAGGCAGGGGAAACAAAAGCAAAAATAAACTCTTGAGGCTACTTCAAAATAAAAACCCTCTGCCCAGTGAAGGAAACCATCAACAAAATAAAAAGGCAACTGACCGAAAGGGAGAAAACATTTGTAAGTGATATATCTGATAAGGGGATATTATCCAAAATATATAAAGAACTTGTACAACTCAATGCTAACGAATTAATCTGATTAAAAATGGGCGGATGACCTGAAGACATCTTTCCAAAGGAGACATGCAAATAGCCAACAGACACATGAAAAATGCTCAGTATCACAGATCAACAGGGAAATGCAGATCAAACCCCCGTGAAATATCACTACATCTGTCAGAATGGCTAGAAACAAAAAGACAGAAATAACAATTATTAAGGAGGATGTGGAGAGAAGGGAACCTCACGCACTGTTGGTGGGAATGAAAATTGGAGCAGCCACTGCGGAAAACAGTACGGTGCTCCCTCAAAAAAAAAATTAAAAATAGGAATGCCGTACAATCCAGTAATTGCACTACCAAAAAAATGGGAACACTAATTCAAAAAGATATATGTCCCCTTATGTTTATTGCAACATAATTTACAAGAGCCAAGATACGGAAACACACCAAATGTCCATCAATAGATGAATGGATAAAGAAGCCATGGTAAGTCTGTGTACAATGCGGTGTTACTCAGCGATAAAGAAGAATGAGATCTCGCCATTTGTGATCATGTGGATGGACTTAGAGAGTATTCTGTTAAGTGAAGTAAGTCAGACAGAGAAAGACAAAGACCATATGGTTACACTTAAACATGGGCTCTGAAAATCAAAACAAGTGGCTAGACAAAGAACGGAATGAGACCTATAAATACAGAGAACAAACCGATGATTGCCAGGGGTAGGGGGCTGGGAGAGGCAGGCTTCAGTTAGGGAATGCGTAAGTCACCGGAATTAAAGACACAGCACAGGGAACATAGGCGACGATACTGTAATAGGGCTGTGCGGTGACAGACACAGCTATGCTTGTGAGCACAGCATAAGGTATCCAGATGTTGAATCACTACGTTGTACACCTGAAATTGCTGTAACATTGTGTGTCAACGATCCTCAAAAAGAAAAAAGGAAGGAAAGGAAATAGGGCAAGTCTGAATTGAGACTAAGTATAAAATACAGGATTTTGGAGACTTAGTATAAAAAAGTAATGATTTTCAATGTTGATTTCATGTTGGAATGACAGTATTTCGGATCTACCGGGCCAAATAAAATGTATGATTAAGATCGATTTCACCTGTTTCTTTTTGCCTGTTTTAATGAGGCTGCTAGAAAATTTAAAGTTGTACATGGGCCTCATGTTCTGTTTCTGGGAACCAGAGCTCGTCGGCAGTGCTGGCGTGGGATGGAGGAGGGTGAAGGGGTCCGGGCCCCTCTGCGGCCTTCCAGGATGGGCTGGCTGAGCAGAGAGAGGGACAGACAAGGTGGTCCAGCCCGGGAGCAGGTTTCACCAAAATTAGTCTCCAGCTTCCCAAGTCAGAGAGATTTCCAATCTGGCCCCAGTTCTCTCCCTGACCGGGGAAGATAGCAGCGGTGTCACCCCGCCATCTCTGTCCCCCGCAGGGAGCTGGGGTGCAGAATGCTTAGCCGGACATCCATGCTCAGCTGCCACAGAGAGGGAAGTGCCTCCCTCTGCCCAAGCCCCCAGCTCCATCTTGCTGGGCCGCCCCCACTTGCTTCTCTTCACAGGAAACTTCCAGGGCTCCAGGCACCGCCTCCAGAAGGTAAACGCTGTTCCTGCTTCCTTTGTTGGCTGCGCCTCCGGAGGCTGATGAACTGATTTTAATTAAAGCGCTGATTGCATTGGGAGGAAATGGTGGGGAACAGTGCGGGTCTGCTGGGGAGGGTGGCAGGGCTGTGACGTCACAGGAGCACGCTTCCTCCTCCAGCTCTGCCTGCCCCTGCTGGCTGCTTCCCACCCTCTCCCCCAGGAAGTCACACGGATGGAAGATGATGATTGGAATCATGCGGTCACCAGGCTGCTCCCATTTCCCCGGGCATCCATTGCCCAAGCCCTTTTGTGCCCACTTCTTGGCCACTCCAGGCAGCGGCCCTGCCGGCGCAAGGTGTCTGCGTGTGGGAGGCGCCATTCAGGGAGCAGAGCACCTTGCCCGAAGTCAGGCGCTAAGGAGCAGGGGGGTGGGACATGAACTCAGCACCTGGTCTGGTGCTCTGTTCACTGCCCCTGCTTCAAAGCCCAACCCCCAGGGGAGTAAGATGTGTCCCTAGGAGACTTCCAGGGTCAGAGACCAGCCACACAGGGCCTCTGCTTCTACCTAGACAGCTGTGCTCTCCGGGAGCCTCAGTTTCTCCATTGTGTCAAATGGGGCTAATATTGCCGACTCCACAGGACAGCGAGAATTGGATCGAAATCCGCACCTCTAGCAGAGCCCAGCACATGCCCTCGTGAGTGTGGCTCCTTGTGAGAGCTCCTCAGCATGGCTTTCCCATCCTCCTGGGTCTGCCCCTGCCAGCCTGTTCGGACCCCTCTTCGCATTTCCCTCCAGCCTCTCTGCTCTGGTCCTGCGGAACTGTTTCGACAAATCCAAAGAGCTCTGCTCCCTCTCTCTCCCAACCTTTGTCCTGTTCCCTTCTGCCTGGAACCTGGTCCTCCCTCCTGTCCCTGCCCGCACCTGCCTGCATCCGGATCATCCCTCAGGGCTCCATGCAGACATCCCCTCCTCCAGGAACAGGCCAGCGACTAGGAAATGCCCAATTTCTGTTCCCACCTTCATCAGAGCTCTCATTCCCGACCTTGTGTCTCCCTACACCGCAGAAGCCCCTGGAGGGTCCACACCCAGCTTCCTCCCCTCTGGAACCCCAGTAGCTGTCTCCCAGACTTGAAACCAGAGGTAACAGACGACTCTGGGACCAGGCCTGGCTTGGATGCTGTGGGTTGAATTGTGTCCCCCCGAAAGATATATCGAAGTCCTAATCCCCAGTACCTGTGAAAGTGCCCTGACTTGAAAGGAGGGTCTTGCCAGATGTATTTAAGGCCCACTAGGGTGGGCCTTAATCCAATGGGACTGTATCCTTATAAGAAGAGGTGACACCGTGGTCACGTGACGATGGGATAGAGACGGAGCCACACAGCTGCAAGTCAAGGAAGCCCAGGGACAGCCGGCCGCCACCAGCAGCTGGGAAGAGAAGGAGGGAGGTCTGCCTCGAGTCTCAGAAGGAGTCTAATTCTGCTGACCCCCTGATTTCAGGCTTCCAGCTTCCAGAACTGTCAGAGACTCTATTTCTGTTGTTTCAAGCCGTACAGTTTGTGGTTCTTGGTTACAGCAGCGCTGGGAACCCAACAGAGATGCCCAGCTCTGCAACGGATGGGAAATGGGCTCTGGGCTCCAGTTTCTTACGGTCATTATGGGACTCACCTTGTAGAGCTGGGAGCTGTGAAAATGAGTTATCAGTGTGAAGCCTAGGAACACAATGTGCTGTGGAAGAGTCAGCTGCTCTTACGCTTCGTAATAACAGGAGCTCAAACATTTATGTTGAAAAAATAATCCAATGAAAGCCACAGAGTGGGTGATGCAGAATTGTTCATTACCTTTTTCTTGCTGTTCTCCTGGTATAGCTGCCATTGAAGTTTGGAAACTGAGAGGGGAGGTGTATTGTTTGTATCTGTTCAGCAACCATTCTCTTTCTTCTGATGACAACATTCCCAGTTTCCTTGGGTCATCCTCCTCCTTGGTTCTCTGTCCATGTGGCCCCACCAGGACTGATGCCACTCCCAAGCCACCACAGGAATTTGATTCAGGGGTGAACATGCAATCCCAAGTTGGTCCGATGAGAGTTAGCTCCGGCATTTTACCTGGAAAGAAAAGTTATCTGTCTGGGAAGTTGCTAAGCTGGTAGAATGCAGGTCTGGAGGGGCTAGTGGTCATCTTCCTACCCAAGTCAACCCACAGGGAAGCAGAGCCGAGAGATGAAGCCATCATCTGAGCACCTGGATCCTGTGGTGCCTGAAGGTGCCTCTACCTCTGGACTTTCCCGTTCCTGGAGAAAATAAATACAAGTGTTGTGTCCTGGAACCAAAACATCTGGCTCAATATTGAAGTTCATAGCACAAGTGGGGTGTTGCAAGTAACAGAACCTAAAATGAGGAATCTGCTGAATGGCAACTGGTGTGGAGCAGTGAGAATCTTTAAATCTATAGCAGGGAAGTTTTTTGGAGCCAACCAGCTGTTTGAGAGTCACTTGCTTCTCCTGGGGCAGGGACCATGGGTTTGCTGGTACTTGCTTTAAGAGGAGAGAAAGGATATTGGAGCAAGCTTGTGATGTCAGTAAGTTCTTACAAGAAAGAGATGAGCTTTGCTGGAACTGGTCCACCCAAGACATGATGGGGGAATAAGAGCTGCCTTTCCTGAGAGAGTTTTTCTGCCCATGGTTAATAATACCAGTTGGCTAAGATGCAGATAAGAGAACAGGGGGAAGCCTGCTTCTCATCTGTAGAATTTCCCAAGCCATGGCCTGGATGCCAGGACCCCCCGCTCAAGCAGAATTCTAACTTTGGATGCTGATCTGAGGACTTGCCCTGAAACAAACAGACCAGACTCTTAATGAACTTGTCAGGTCATTGGGCTTCTAGAGAGATCCCAGTGGTGGACAACTGAAAGATCGAGTTGCTCATCCCTGGAGGTAATCATGGGGCCTTGAACCTCCTTGATCAGAAGTTGGATTGCCAGAGACATAGAGCATTCAAAGGAGTATCCTTCTTGATCCAGCAATGAAGGTCAGCACGCGAGGAGAGTCTTCTCAGAGAGCAGACTTGGGGCAGCCAGAAGTGACGGCCAAGGACTTGTTCATTGCCTAGAGGGAGTCCTTGTGAACACTCCTATGGGAAACAATGTGAACAAGTAGTAGTCTTGCATTGTTTCTCCTTGTCTTCTTTTCCCAAAGGGAGCTTCATTGCACGTTTTCTTTTCCTATCTCCACTGTTGATAAGAGATGTGTTAGGAGAGTGAATTCATGAAATTCACTCAAGGGTTGTAGATTTGGATCTGGATCTGGACGTGCCTTTAGGTTGTCTCAGGCTGGGGGAGGGGGAGGGCAGTGTTGGATTGTATGTGATTTGTTGCATCCTGTTGGGTGGAGACACCGTGAAGGTGTGTGAAAGCTGTGGTATGTGCAGGTTGGGGACTCGAAGTGCAGGGTGTGGTTGACATGTTGTTTTTACCCTCCCCCCCATCCATCCTTCCTTTTCTGCTCTCAGCGCCCAGTTTTTCCTGTGGGGAAAAGACCTTCCCAGCCTCACACAGAGTGCCTGAGAGGAATGACAGCTCCTTCTCAGCCTTTGGGGTCGCTCCATGATCCAAAACCTAGACAATCAGTAATTACGTCTCAGAGTCCATCAGGGATAGACATATTACTCCAATAAAAGTCAAGCCAGTACTTCTTCTCAAACTACTAGAGAAAAAGATGTTCCCTTCTCCCTGAGGCCATGAAGGCAGTAGAAGGCAAGTCTAGAGTGGCTGGCAGCCTCTTCCTCCTACGAAGAGGGAGTCAGCCTAGAGGAAGAGGTCATCAGAAAGGAAAGACAGAGTGATACAGACTTAGGACCACAACCTCTGAGCCCCTGGCACTCTGGAGCCCTGGAACCTGCAGCTAAGTGAGCCAGTAAATCCTCTCTTTTGCTAGCCAGCTTGAATTGAGTTTCTGCCATCACAGGAGAAAGAATCTTGACATAGAAGCACTCAAGCTGATTCTTGAGGTGAGGGCATTTGGAATAAAAGAGCCCTGGGGATTTCTCCAAGGGTTAGATCTTCAGCGCTCTTCCTCCTCTGACTCCATGTGAATGACTCAGAAAACTCCTCATCACCAACGGCAATATTTCCACAGCTGTGTGAACCCAACAGAAATGTGGACCTAGTTAGCCACTGAGGTGTGGAAATCATCCCTGTTTGACCGAATTTAGCTTTTCCCCCTCCCATACGGGGTATATGTGAGTGAATATAATTATCTCCGAGCTCTAGAGGGTTGTTCTTTATTTTGACATAATTTCAAACACCAAAGAGTCACAGGAATACTATGGAGCACCCCCATACACCCCCCGGATTCACCGATGATTAACATTTTGCTGCATTAGCTTTATTATTCCCTCTCTCTAGATATCCAAATTATTAATTTTCTTCTGAACTATTTGAGATTAAGGTTTCAGATATTGGGCATCTCTAATCCACAATCCTTGGGATTAAGGATTACATTTAATTTTCATTGCTTTTTCTTCTCCTTTAGCCTGGAATGTTTCATGAGTTTATCTTTGTTTCTCTTGACACTGGCATTTTTGTTCTGTAGAATGTTCCTTAGCTGGTGTCTTAGTCCGCGTGGGTTGCTGTAACAAAATACCATAGACCCGGAGGCTTATAAATGACAGAAATGTATTTCTCACAGTTATGGCGGTTGGAAGTCCCAGATAGAGGTGTCATCTGATGCTGTCTCTGGCGAGACCCTGCTTTCTGGGTCACAGATGACCATCTTCTTGCTGTGTCCTCACATGCGGAGAGAGAGAGCGCGCACACTTGGTGTATCTTCTCGTAAGAGCATTGATCCCACCAAGAGGGCCCATCCTCATGACCTCATCTAATTCTGATTACCTCCCAAGGCCCCATCTCCTTGGTTTAGGTCCCCAATATATACATTTGAAGGGACATAATCTAGTGCAAAGCAACTACGTTATTTTGATGTTCACATTGTCTCAGATTTGTCCATTGGAAACCCCTTCAAGTTGGTTCACATTGGTTTCTGTGTCCTTTTACATTTTCTTTCCTTCCTTCCTTCCTTCCTTCCTTCCTTCCT
>LNAC01000012.1:6694075-6724692 GCA_002007465.1 Ailurus styani | reverse complement strand
GCCCGCCTTACTCTTTTTTTTAAACTCTTTTTGGGGCACCTGGGTGGCTCAGTCCATTAAGCATCTGCCTTCGGCTCAGGTCACGATCCCAGAATCCTGGGATTGAATCCTGCATCAGTCTCCCTGGTCAGTGGGGAGCCTGCTTCTCCCTCTCCTGCTCCTCCTGCTTGTGCTCTCTCTCTCTCTCTTTCTCTGTCAAATAAATATGTAAAATCTTCAAAAAAAAAACAAAACCTTTTCTATTTATGTCCCTCAGAATAGGTAATCTCAATGAAATGATCTAGACGTTTCCTGTTTCTTTCTTCTGCTAGTTATTTGTTACTTGACACTATGCAATTAGAAGTGAAAATGAAAACGCAGAAGTGAAAAAATTAGAAGTGAGAAATGAAAAAGTGAAAAAGTGAAAATGAAAATGCAGAGTGTTAAACCAACTACAGGAACCTTTAGAACATGGGCCCTCTGTGACACACAATTCACATGCCCACAGTATCATTTCTGCCTCTGGTGGGGTTTGGGAGACATATTTTTTGTTTGTTTTGACCAAGCCTTAGTTTTAGACAAAAGCTCTGTCCCTAAGTCTAGGGCGTGGGGCTTCTCAGTGATCTTGCCTACCTCCAGCTGTAGGTTTGGTCAGTGAACAGTGATCATGCAGCTTCCCCAAAAGGAGAGGACTTTTTCCCCCTTTTTCTCCAACTGTAATGGGCTTTCACTGGTACCCCAAAGGTGACAAGATTGGTTGCCCTCTGACCTCAGCTCTCTAGAAAAGTTATGAATTTACAGATTATCTGACATTTTTGATGTCGTGAAGATGGAAGCAGTGTTCTTTCCATTTTCCTATATGCTAATTAGAGACTGGAAGTCAAGAGTGTCTAAACAACCGTGCAAGAGTATGGTAAATTGCAGTTCAATGAACCTTATCGCCCACCTATAGCAGCTGTCAATCCAAGACCCCTTGTTTCATCTCAATTCTTCCTACCCCAGTAGAATTATTTTGTAGCAAATCCTATACCTTATCAAATTTTAAACATAATATGTCATTATAAGATATATTTTAAGTCAATAAGTATATTGCAGCAATGACATAATTCAGCATGAACAAATTTGGGTTCAAATAAATATCTATATGTTTGTAAATGCATGGATAGATGTTTGGAAAGGGACGCAGAAGATGGATATAAGCGAAGGATGGGGGCACCTGGGTGGCTCAGTGGGTTAAGCCTCTGCCTTTGGCTCGGGTCATGGTCTCAGGGTCCTGGGACCGAGCCCCCGTATTGGGCTCCCTGCTCAGCAGGGAGTCTGCTTCTCCCTCTCTATCTGCCTGCCTCCTGTCATGCTCTCTCTCGTGTTCTCTCCCTCTCAAATAAATAAATAAAATCTTTTGAAAAATAGAAGAGAGAAGGGTTTGGGTGGGAGTCTAGGGTGACATAAGTTTTATCTTGAATATCTTTATTAACAATGAGAATATATTATTGTGTAATCTAAAAAGTATGAAAAGGAAACAGGAAATGGAAAGAATAAAAACAGACTTTGGGATGTGGCATGGGTTTGAATCCTAATTCCACTGCTGACCATATATATGTGACCTTGGACATGTCACATCACTTCTGGAGCTAAGAGGTGAGGAGGGATAGAGATGGGGAGATTTGGGGGGCAGATAGAATCCCTTACAAGATGTAGAGGATTTACTGACCCCCCCGTATGTTAGCTTTCCGACATAAAGTAGACACTCAATAAATGTGAGGAACCTAATTTCCTTCTGAGTCTCCACCCATTGTAGAATTACTAACAGGTGCAAACAAGCTCTGAAGAATAAGAAATCCTAGTTATAGTGAGCTTCTTCTGCCCCTGTGTGGTGTGTTTAAGTTATTGCTGGGATTTTTCTAACTCACTGAAAAATCAAAATGAACTTACTTATTTTCCTCATAAACTGGAATTCAACTCTTTTACTTCTTGGATTCCAAGACCGATTCTACAGCGTCTTATTTAGGTTTCTGTTACTGACAAGAGCTTACAATATCTCTGTTTCCTGCAGGAGCTTGTAAACCCCTTGCGGGTAGGAACTTATTTAATTCTCTCTCTTTTATTTCCACCAAAAAAAAAATGGGATAAAACAATACCAAGCCTGCATGGCTGTCATGATGATTGCATTGCCTGGCATCTGTGAAAACATTTTGTAAATTACAAAGTGTTTCCCAGACCTCTTCTTTTGCTCATTCACAAACTTTTGCTAATAATGCACCCTGCACGATTTGGAAGGCACAGCTCATTTCCTTAAAGAATTGGTGGTCTCATAGGCATCACAAGAGAACAACTGTTGGAAACCATAGAGACCGAAGTTCAGCTTGTGCAAAGTGTTGTGGGCACCTGGAAGAGGAAGGAAGACTTCTGCTGGCGACAGAGGGTAAGTGAGAAGTTTACACAGCAGGTCCGAGCTGCAGCTGGAGGCCATAGCAGCAGTTCACTGTGACAGAAATATGATCAGAGAGAGAGTGTCAACAAATACATGGAGGTGGGTACCAGGGAGGCATCCCAGGACCATCTCAGGGTCCCACTTTGAAGCCATGCTGGATGTAGCTGGAAAAGTGTCTGAATGGTAAGAGCTAAGCAAGTACATGAAGAACCTTGAACTGTATTAAGAAATATGGACATAGATCGTCCAGCTTAGCCTGCTGCCTTCCAGAGGGTAGATAGACAACAGTTACCCATGCAGTTGAATTAGATGGACACGAAGGTAGGAAGCTTCACTGTTTCTATCTTGAACTGTCAGTTGTCTTCCTAGAGGCAATTTTCAAAGTTTTAGCTTTACCATGTCTGTTTTAACAACAGCATTGCCCCCAACACATTCCCTAGGCCAACGTGTAAAATGGATATTCATTATAAAGAAAAGTCTCGTGTCTTAGGAATCCATCAAAATCCTAGAGGAGAACACAGGCAGCAACCTCTTCAACCTTGGCCGCAGCCACTTCTTGCTAGACATATCTCCAAAGGCAAAGGAAACGAAGTTCAAATATGAACTATCGGGACTTCATCAAGATAAAAAGCTTTTGCACAGCAAAGGAAACAGTTGGCAAAATCAAAAGACAACCAACAGAATGGGAGAAAATATTTGCATATGACATATCAGATAAAGGGCTAGTTTACAAAATCTTTAAAGAACTTTTCAAACTCAAGGAACAAAAATAATCCAATCAAGAAATGGGCAGAAGACATGAACAGACGTTTCTCCAAAGAAGACATCCAAATGGCCAACAGACATATGAAAAAAGTCCAAAATCACCGGCATCAGGAAAATACAAATCAAAACCACAAAGAGATACCATTTCACACCAGTCAGGGTGGCTAAAATTAACAAGTTGGGAAAAAACACTTGTTGACAAGGATGGAGAGAAAGGGGAACGTTTCTACTTTGTTGGTGGGAATGCAAGCTGGTACAGCCATTCTGGAAAACAGTATGGAGGTTCTTCAAAAAGCTGAGAATAGAGCTACCCTATGACCCAGCAATTGCACTTTTGGGTATATACCCCAAAGGTACAAATGTAGTGATCCAAAGGGGCCACTTGCACCCCGATGTTTATAGCAGCAATGTCCACAATAGCCAAACTATGGAAAGAGCCCAGATGTCCATCAACAGATGAATGGATAAAGAAGATGTGGTATATATATACACAATGGAATACTACTCAGCCATCAAAATTCTTGCCATTTGCAACATCATGGATAAAACTAGAGGGTGTTATGCTAAGCAAAATAAGTCAATCAGAGAAATACAATTATCATGATATCACTGATTTGTGGAATTTAAGAAGCAAAACAGGGGATCCTAGGGGAAGAGAGGAAAAAATAAAACAAGACAAAACCAGAGAGGGAGAAAAACCATAAGAAACTCTTAATAATGAGAAACAAACTGAGGATTGCTGGACGGTAGAGGGTTGGGGGATGGGCATTAAGGAGGGCACATGATGTAATGAGCACTGGATATTATATAAGACTGACGAATCACAGACTCATACCTCTGAAACCAATAATACATTATATGTTAATTAATTGAATTTAAATTAAAAAAAGAAAAAAGAAAAGTCTCATGACTTGATTTTTTTATCAAGTTGATGAAAGTTTGATGTTTTTCATCAAAGTTTGATGCTTTTTCATCAATAAACAATGTAATGTTTTTTTTCTCAGAAAGTGATTCTTAAAAAAATATGGCTTCTTAAAGAGTTGAATACTACACATGCATACGTCTTGGTTCACATTCAGACTCAGATTCAGAAATCATAACTAGATTTCACAACATCTAAAAGTGGAGCTAAATACTTTTATACTAGAAGCTAGATTTCTCTCAGAAGAACTTGAGTATTATTTTAGCAGTTGTCAGTCAGCTTTCACCAGATTTGTTGCCTTTTAAGAAAAAGGAAGAGAATGGAATCCAAGTGAAACACAGCAGGTTGGAATGGAGAGTAAGAATAAATCAGGATGTAAAGGTTTTCTGTTCTTAAGAATATGTTTGGTGGGTGGCACAGTCGGTGGAGCATCCGACTCTTGGATTTGGCTCAGGTCATGATCTCATGGTCGTGAGACTGAGCCCCGGGTCCAGCTCCACGCTCAGCACGGAGTCGGCTTGAGATTGTCTCTCCCTCTGCCTCTGCTTCTTGTACTCTCTCTCTGAAATAAATAAATAAATCTTAAAAGAAGAACACATTTAAAGTGTTATGATTATGATGGTAGAAGACAAGCCTCTGACTTGCTCCCAAGTTTGGTTATTATCCAAATGCTCACTTGATGGAGAAGCCAAGTTTAGTTAGTAGAAAAAGGAACAAGGAAACTAACATGGGGGGGAAATCAGCAAATATATGAACAAAAAGGTGCCCTAATAAATTAAAACAATATTCAATTTTTACCTGTGATACTGGCAGAGATTTAAAAATATCAAGCATGAGTGTCGCCCAGGGTAGATGAAATGGGCACGGAAGCTGGGGTAGTGGATGGGGTAGCGTGCCATCTGATTTCCATGGAAAGACGGATGCACTCACTGCCCAGCTGCTGGGAGACTCGGCTGCTGGCCAAAGGGTCACAACCTAGTCCCTCCCTGAGACGTGTTCCCTAGGACTCCTCACAGCCCATGATGGGTCCACGCAGGGACACAAAAGTCCAAGCCCTTTGCCTGGATTCAGGACAGATGGAGGCACTGCCCCAGTTCTAGAATTGCTTGTGAGGTCTTTTCATCACACTGCAGTTCAGCATCCCTCTCTCCAGTCTTGCTTCTCCCACTCCCTCCCAAGCAGGTGTCCTTGTCAGAGCCCTTCCAGTAAAATCTCCAACCCGTGTCTGTTTCTATCTAAGGTGACTGCCTTGTGAAAATGCACATATTTCCCCTTGTCAAGCCTACTTGACTTGATTAACACTTTCTCTTATGAAATCTTATTTTGGTTCAATATGTATATTGACTTGATTAATACTTTCCCTTATGAAATCTTATTTTGGTTCAATATGTATAAAGTGTTTTCCACCAGGAATCAAATTAATGTGCACCTGTATTTTCTTAGTTTTAGTAATTCATACATCTATATGTAACTCTAGAATTCCCATCAGTGTAATCTGTGAAGTGGGATCTAATGAAGTCTCCTCCATGGTTGACCCGCAAGCTCTCATTATCAAAAAAGCCACCTTATTCTTCCAAGTTTTGAATGGCATGTGATTTGACTTCACAAATAAGAAGTTTGAACATCTTCAGTTGGGAGCTTTCCCCACTTTAAGAGGTCAATGGAGACAGAACCATCACTAGCCATTACAGGCAGCAGAGGGCTCTGGTGCATAAGAAATGGGCCTTGGCCATGGGCTAAATTCCCCCAATAAATAGTTTGCTTTCTCTGAACAAAATGAACACTAGACTCTCCCCAGCTCATGGCTGGGGCCCATGGAGGAGAGGCCTCTGTTTGCTAACGATGTATGTGTGGACAGCCTAGAGTCTGGGGGAGAAGGATTTGAACTCCACCCCCCAGCATCCCCACACAGGGTAGTCTGTCTTAAACAGTGCATTTCCTGTGCTGGAGGGCTCAGACAAAAGCTCCAGAAATGTTTCTATGAGCCTTCCGGACACCCGAAGTCTGACCATCCACCTGCTCCAGGGTGCCCTTACGTAAGCGATTGTACTTGACCTTAAAAAATGCAAAGTACCTAATGATAGTCTTTGATGACATTTTCTCAGCAGTGACCCAGTCATTGTTTTGTAAAAATTCAAGGCTTGGGAGAAAAACCTCACCTGCCCCCAGCTCTCGCTTGTCCCAGCCCCTGCACTGATGTCACCACAGACCTATTCCTCTAGCTCCCAAGAGCGCTTTATTTGGTGACTATGCTCTGTAAGAAGAACAGCAGGGCCTCTCAGCAGACTGGTCCTGGGCCCTGATGGTCAGCCGACAGCCAGAGATGACTTTTCTTCCATCAATTTTGTGGAGATGTGGCCATGGCCATGGCAGTGAGAACAGGGTCAGAACGTGGCTGCTGCTTCTTCTTCTTCTTTTTTTTTATTATTATGTTCAGTTAGCCACTGTATAGTGCATAATTAGTTTTTTTTTTTTTTTTTTTTTTAAAGATTTTATTTATTTATTTCACAGCGGGAGAGAGATCANTTTATTATGTTCAGTTAGCCACTGTATAGTGCATAATTAGTTTTTGATGCAGTGTTCAGTGATTCATCAGTTAAGTATAACACCCAGTGCTCATCACAGCATGTGCCCTCCTCAATACCCATCACCCTGTTACCCCCTCCCTACAACCCCATCCCCTCTGAAACCCCACGTTGTTTCTCCATAGTTTCTCATGGTTCATCTCCCCCTCTGATTTCTCCCCCTTTGGATTTCCCTTCCTTCTTCTATGGTCCTCTGCGCTATTGCTTATGTTCCACATATGAGTGAAACCATACGATAATTGTCTTTCTCTGCTTGACTTATTTCACTTAGCACAATCCCCTCCAGTTTCACCCATAACAATACAATATAATGGTGGGTATTCATCGTTTCTGATGGCTGAGTAATATTCCATTGTGTATATGGACCACAACTTCTTTATCCATTTGTCTGTGGAAGGTCATCTCGGATCTTTCCATAGTTTGGCTATTGTGGACATTGCTGCTGTGAACATTGGGGTACATGTACCCCTTCTTTCAATACATCTGTATCTTTGGGGTAGATACCCACTAGTGCAATTGCTGGGTCGTAGGGTAGCTCTATNCGTACCCCTTCTTTCAACATCTGTATCTTTGGGGTAGATACCCACTAGTGCAATTGCTGGGTCGTAGGGTAGCTCTATTCTTAACATCTTGAGGAACCTCCATACTGTTTCCCAGGGTGGCTGTAGCAGCTTGCATTCCCATTAACAGTATAAGAGTGTTCCCCTTTCTCCACATCCTCACCAACACTTGTTGTTTCCTATTTATCCAATGGAAAAAAGATAGTGTCTTCAATAAGTGGTGCTGGGAAAATTGGGCAGCTACATACAGAAGAATGAAACTGTGAGTGAAGGCATAGCATGGGCTAAGCCCTCTTTTCCTTGGAGGCTCTAAATCTGGATTTTATGAGATGATGGTGTGAACACCACAAAACAACACTGAAATTCTGTGATGCAGTTGACTCTTTTCTTTCTTAGCCAAGGGCAAGGGGATGGGGTCAAGGTGCTGTCTACAGGCTCTGCCTCTCTCAGAGCAGGCAGGGCTCCCAGGACCAGGCACAGGGCTCACCAGGCTGCCTGGCAAACATGCAGATTCCCCACCCCCTGCCCAGCCAGGCCAAGCCAGTGTGGCTGGTATGGGCCCCAGGCCCTGTATATAATTGACCCCTGGGGGATCCTGATGCTCAGTAAAATGTGAGACCACAGGATAAAGCCCAGCCTCTCTCTGGCTCGCCTCACCAGCCCTGCAGAATTGGGCCAATGCCCAGCACACCTGCCTGGGTACCCTTCTTCCAACAATACGTACACTCCCATACACTGGAACCTGGCCATCCCCAGGTGCCTGGCCTTTGGAGAACGTGCCTGAATGATTCATAGAGCTGTGATTTTGCTCATACTAATTCCTTCTCATGCCAACCCATTTTCCTGGAAACCCAAGATCAGCTTCATGTTTAATTTGAGCTGTTACCCTCTTCCTGAAGCCTCTCTGGAAACACTGATCCTCAGAATACATCCACTCTCCCTTCTCTTATAATCTTGTGCCACATCCAGGCTCCTTCACCTCACCTGTCATTCTTTGGTGCCTTGGTGTGTCTGCCTCCCGGTTCCTGGTCTACATTCCATGAAGGCAGCCCAGTGTTTTATCTATCATTGTAGCCCCAGGGGCTACCCAATGGCATCCAGCACTTTGAATGGACTTTTTAAAAAAAAGTGAATGAATGGATGAATGAATGGATAAGTTGCTGCCTAGAGAGCTCTTAAGAAGAAAGAGCACAGTGTGTGGTCAGCTGAGTTCCAGGAAACTAGGCAGTGCATTGGCCAGCTTGGATGAGGAGAAGCAAGAGTCATACTGGAGAATGGTGGAGAATCCTGCGGGGCACCTTGAATATATTGGTGTCAGAGGATAACTCGAAAAGTTTGCAAAACAAGGAATGTTTGTGGCTGAAGTGGGAAGGGGATATTGACCGTCTGGGCTTTTGTCATTGACTGGAGATCAGCCTTGATGATTTAAATGGTGCAAAGTGCAGGAAGCTGATTATCTTGTTTTAATTGCATACTTCTTTGTAATCCCAGACTCTCGTTAGCTTGCACAGTGCTCAGTGCATGGTAACAGAGGGAGCAAAATTGGAATGGTGCAGAGTTGACTCCTAACAGGGAAGGGACAGAGTAGCAGGTACAAAAATAAACTGGAGGTAGAAACAGCATGAACTTTGAAATCCAACAAATCTGGTTTCCAATCCCAGCTCTGCTGTTTGCTGTGGATCTTGGGCCAGTCGCTTAACCTCTCTGAGCTTCAGATTCTTCCTGTGTAAATGGAGGTAGAAACTTCAACCATAAATTGCTGTTGAGTTGATTGGAGACATGCTTATGAAGTTCTGGACAAAGTGGGTGTTCGGTAAGCAGTAGCTATTACTATATGAAGTTCTGGTGACTGCCCCTTGAAACAAGGAAGAGATGCTCCCCCAAAGAGCTCTGGATCTCTGAAAGGGTAGGACTCTTGTGGCCTAGGTACACTGGAACAAAGCTATGATGGTGTGGAGAGAAATGTTCCAAGAAAGCTGGTGCTGGTTGGAGCTGGGAACCCAAGGAATGAGCTGTTACCCAGACTGGCTGGGTTGAGAAAGGGTGAGGATCATTTGCTGAGTACCCATCACTCTTTCCTGGTGGGATGAGCAGTGAAAGAGGGGACTTCACAGGGGAGTTTGGGTCACACAGCTTACTGAAGGGTTGGAGTCAACAAGAGGTGGGAGGGCATTGGTGAGTCCTCCAGACTGTCCCTCATCCCTCACAAATAACAGCAGAAAAATGAGTCTAACCAAAAAAAGTTTCTGGAAGTCCAAGGAGCAGTAACATTAGAATTCGATAAGATTTGGGAATCTCTGTAACAACCTAATTGTGTTACTTTGTTATCCAACGTCTCTTTCTACTCAGTGGCTAGAGGAAAGTAGCACATAGTAGCCATATTAGTCAGGACAAGCTAGGCTGTGCTGCAGAAACAAATACAATTCTGTGTCACGTATGCAATAAAGTGTGAAATTCAAGGAACTTTGTGTTAAGGTCAGTGTGCTCAGGGGGCCCTCCTGCACCTTATAACTATGTCGCTTGGTGCATACTCCTTTTGCAAGAGAGAAAGACACATGTGATGTCATTCATAGGCTATTGGTCAGAGCTAGTCATATAACCCCAACCTAACTGCAAGGGAGGCTGAGAAATGTAGGGAAGCACACAGAATACCAAGTGAGTACTATCTCTACCAAGTATGCTCTCTGGGCTCCAAATGTCCCTTTGATCTGTTCTCCCATCTCCCACTCCCCTGCCCAGCTCACTTGACTCCCCCTCCAAAATCTCTTCCAGTTGCTAAGTGCAGTTTCAAACTCAGCATTTCCAAATATTGTTCAACCATCTTTCCACCAAGTTTACATGGCTCCTCTTGGTCTAGAGATCTCTGAACAGAAAAACAAGTAACTTGCTTAACCCCACTCTCTATATACACTGGTACAACTGGAAAAATAGGACCTTAATGTATGACCTCAATGTCATTACTCTCTGGGAGATGCTCCTTGTTATTTGTTCTCTGTTAGTCCTGATTCTACCCTCTGGATGTTTTTTGTTTTTTGTTTCTTGTTTTGTTTTTGTTTTTGTTTTTGTTTAATGCACCTTTCTGGTAGCATGGAAGTTGGTCACTGAGGAATAATCCCTCTCTGGGGGACCACTTGACTCTCTGTCCCACTGGGTAATCTAGAATTTTGGCACAAGGATTGTCTTAAGACCTGAACTGTGAAAGGCTTGCTCAGTCTGGCTGTATGGTTCCTTTGGTAATATGACCCTCACAAACAGCACATTTCTGATATATTAGCTTCCAGCTGGGTCCATGCATCAGTAACTGCACCTAAACCTTGTTCTGAAACTAGTTCCCAGTCTGATTCTTTCTTTGCTCCCTTGCCCCTTGCCCCTCCTTACTTGATGGAGGTCCCATGAAGGTTATCTGGAGCTGTAGGTTGGCAACTCACACCCTTACTCTGATCTTGGCTGTAAATTTGATCTTTACTGGGAAGTTTGGATGGACTTTGAACCTTAAAGCCTCTTTTGATTCCATTTCTTCCAGTTTTGGATCTAAAGAGAGTTGCCTCTTTTTTTTTTTCCATCCATGCAAAGCCCCAAATTTCTGGACTCTCCATTTTCCCTTTTTTTGGTCTGAGTTCATCTCTCTTATAATATCTTTTCAAATCCAGCCAACAGCAGTGAGCACACATCACTAATGATATTTTTCCAACCCCTGCCCTAGAACTGCCAATTCAGTGAGCCCGTGGTCTGCCTTCCAAATAACTGCAGGCAAGAGTTTCACCATATGTTGTGTTATTTTATAATAAGCTGAATTGACATATTTCCATCCTGTCTTAATTTTCCTCAATGCCCATCCCCCTACCACTAAGGAAGTATCACATATATCAGTTTTGTTGCTCTGGCAGAATTCCACTTCCCATCCCAATTTCTATTATGGTAATTAGTGCCAGTTGCCACAGCAAACCAACCCTGAAGGTCCTTGGCTTACCTGACTATTGGAAAGGGCTTGGGCAGCAAAGACCACAGTCTTAGATAGGGTTCCCTGGAAATAGGTTCTGAGGATTCGTGTGTGGAAATTTATTGGAGAGTGATCTTGGAAGATACACCTGTAAGGAAACAAGGAAGGGAGGACTGGGTGGAGGGAGAAGCTGACTTTCAATGTGTTCCCTGGAGGTCTCAGCCAATCTGATGGGGAGCTCTGGATTCGGGATGGCCCTTCGTTGTTTTCCCAAACAGGAGCCAGAGAGCTAGGCCTTTGTATCCAGGCATCAGTCAGTTGCTGGTTACTGGCCATACCCTTGGAGAGGATATAACCTTGAGTATGGATTTACCTCACTTGGAGGGCATTTTCCAGTGAGAGATGTAGCTGTGAGCTATCTGTCAGCAGTCAGGCATGCGTATATCATTTCTGAAGACTGGGCTTGGAAGGGGACACCAGGGTGCCCATCAGAGGTAGAACGAACATCTAGGTGTTCCAGGGAAGGAACCATCACAAATCCTACTGCCCATGGCACTAGAGCAGCCTGACTCCATGGACATTTAGGTGAAGGGCATTTGGTACCGATAATCCCAGCCACCTGTCTCCAACATCCCTCAAGCAATAATGGCTTCTTCCCTTTTCCCTTCCTTTGCCAGTGGAGTCTCTCATTTGTAAAAACTAAATAGGAACTATATTGGAAGGGGATTCTGGGATATTGGGCCTTGTGCATTTCCCCTGCAATGAAGGTAGAAGGAGGTAGGGATGCTGCCAAGCTGAAACAGACCCCCGACTGTGTAGAGGTGTTCCATCAATGGTCAAAGATATGAATGATCCAAAAACTGGGAATAGCTTTATGCCTAAAGATATTAATTCTGGAATCATTTACAAAAGAGGAAATCTGGACCAACCCAACCATTCAGTAATGGAATATTTGAGTGAGTGTGGGGATGAAATCATGCATCCAGGCTGCAGGCTCTTTGGAAGCCAAGACAGACCTAGCAGGGTGCCCAACACTGACATGCGGTGAATGCATGACAGACGCTCTCATGGCCCATTTGCTGGGCCTTCGTGGGTACCAAAAATAACAAGCAGCGACTAAATACAACTGATGATCTTGAGTGGGCATGGTGCAGAGTGGGAAAGTAGGATTCAATATCTTAAGCTCACAGTGATTAAGATAATTGAAGTTTATATGCAGGGGAAGCCGGCAGGCAATAAAATGGGAAGGAGAGCCATGCCAAGGGCTCTGAGCAATGTCTTTGGAGGCTGAGAGGCTAGAGGAATCAGAGAAAGAGTGGGGGGTGGCCTTCCAGAGGGAGGGGGCTGAGGAAGGGTCAGGGGAACAGAGCAGTGAGCCCTGACACAAACGGTCAGCCTGAGGGATCCCTTAGCTCAAGGCCAGTCGAGCCATCTTAGTGCAGGAAAGGAGTGTGCTGGGGGTGGATGGGTGTACTCACCTTCTTCATGGGTCCCAACTGGTCATAAAGGGTTCTCTGCTGCCTGTTCTCTGGGCCCAGATTTTCCCCAGAGACCTTATGGGGAGTGATAGCCAGTCAGAGGCAGAATTATATTATCTCTTGGTTCTTAGGATGCATATTGTCTAAGTCTCTTGGATGAATAAGGCTCAGGTGGGCGAAACTACTTGCCATAACATGAGGGAAGCAGGATGAGAAGTCAGATGTGATGATATCAGGTTGTCCTTGTCACTGCACATCTTTGTCTCTCTCCCAACTGAGTATTGTCAGAACAGCACCTGTGGGCACGTCCAGCCTTCATCATGCCATCCTCATGCCATCAGTGACCCCTTCCCAGCCTATTCATCATCATCCCATCAGTATCATCATGTCATGGTCATCCCGTCTTCATCATCATCCCCCCATCATCATCATCATCCCACCACCATCACCACCACCACCGTCATCATCACCTTCATCATCCCATCATCATCATCATCCCACCACCATCACCACCACCACCGTCATCATCACTTTCGTCATCCCATCATCATCATCACCCCACTGTAGCATCATCCCACCACCACCATCATCATCACCTTCATCATCGCATCATCATCATCCCACCATCATCATCATCCCACTGTAGCATCATCCCACCACCACCATCATCATCACCTTCATCATTGCATCATCATCATCCCACCATCATCATCATCCCACCACCACCACCACCATCATCATCACCTTCATCATCCTACCATCATCATCCCCCCCCACAACCATCATCTCATCACCTTTACCATCCCACCATCATCATCATCCTGCTTTCTTCATCTTCATCATCCCATCATCTTCATCTTCATGATCCCACCACCACCACCATCCTCTTCATCATCCCATCATCATCATCCCACTTTCTTCATCTTCATCATCCCACCACCACCACCATCATCATCTGGCCCTCTCCATCCTCCAATTCTCTTCTTCATCATTATCCCATCATCATCATAATCACCACCACCACCATCATCATCCCACCACCTTCATCACCATCATCCCATCATGTTCATCATACCATCCAATCTGTCAAAGGCCTTAAGAGTAAAAACCTGAAGTTTCCCAGAGAAGAAATTCTGCCATCAGACTGCAGCACCAACTCCTGCCTGAGTCTTTAGCCTGCTGGCCTGCCCTACGGATTTCAGCATCCACACCCATGTGAGCCAATTCCTTAAAATAAATCTCTTTATATATCTATATAGATAGATATGTGATAAAGACATATACAAGGAAATAGTTCATGGATATGTGTATGGATATTATATATATATGGATAAGGATTTATAGATATATAAAAATATATAGGGACATACGATATTTATTTGTAGATATAAAAGATATAGATGAGGATATACATAATATATAAACATATATTAATACAGAGAAAAGTAAATTTTATATCTATAAATCTTACTGATTTTGTTTCTTCAATGAGCCCTGACTAGTCTAATGCCTTCAAATGATGCATGAGAGACTGATCAGCAAAGTGAAGTGACATGCCCAAGGTCACACTGTGAGGTAGCAGCTGGGTCTTGTGTATCTTGGCCCACAGGGGCTCTTTCTTGCCCACAGAGGACCGTTCCTGAGCTCTGTAGTGGTGAGAAAGCTGAGCCCTCCATTGCTGTCTCATCTCCTTTCAAGTATAGCCCTTTTATTATGTGCAGAAGCCATGGGGTTTGGGTTAAAGTGGATTGGTTTCATGTCTCAGAACTTCAGCCCCAGAGGGAGGAAGGATAGTGCGGAGTGAGGGACATTTTCCCGGATTCTCATTTCCTTGAGATTTTGCATAATTTTAGTTATTAACTTTAGGGAGCATTGTCAGACCGCTCAGTCCCCTGGGGGCAGTAATGACGTCTGTGGTGCATGAAATGCTGTTCCAGGTAGAAAATTCCAGGCAAAGAGGACGTTCAGCATCGCGAGCTGACCCAGTTTTTCAAAGAACGTGAGAGGATTTGCTGTGCTTAAAGTCCCGCAGTTCCACTCTCCCTTGTCAAAGAAATTTCCCCTCGTTGTCGCTCTGCCGTCCTTGCTCCGGACAGCACATCACGTCCCTGGGAGTCTCAGAGCTCCGCTCCCGCTCCACATAGAAGCAAAGAGCAGGGGGCCTGTCCTTTGCTGAGGCAGGAGCACTGGACTGGGAGTCAAGGCACCTGAGGTTCAGCCTCAGCTGTCTCCTGCCTTTGCTGTGCAATTTTGCGGGAGCCATTTACCCTCTCTAGTCCTGTCCAAACCCTTCTTCTTGTGTATCTCACAGGCCATGGTTTATGCTGAAGAGTAGTTGCAGTGTCACACGGTGGAGAGCTAGCTCACACTCTGGGCAGAGAGATTGGGTCTGAATCCCACTTGGCACTTATTAGCCGTGTGATCTCTAACTTGTTACTAAGCCTCAGTCTTCTCATTTGCAAAATGGGAATATCACAAGTAATGCCCCAGAAAGCTCTCGTAAAAAATGAGGTAATGCCCTGGTGACTCAGGAGCTTTCTGCCCCATGGTCAGTATTCGGATGTCTTTCTCTCTCCTACTAAATCATGGGCCCTATAGAGCAAGGGCTCGCCCTTTATGTTTTTTAACCTTTGACATCTAGCCTGGCGCATATGGGATCTTCAAAACGGGCAGAACGAATGCTTAGGTAAAATGAAAATACCCATTCATGGATTAGTAAATGAGTGAAAACAGGCATTCATGAACAAACGGAACTGGTAGGAATATTTTTGGGAATGACTGCAACCTCTGTTTTTCAAATGCATGTTCAGCAGTGCCACTCTGTTGAAATGGAATTGTTTGCAGGAATCTAACACATCAGAAGGGAGAGTAAGGTCCTGACTGAGGGGAGGCGGCACTGCCTGGACCCTCCCAGCTCAGCCTACCTCTCTCTCCTTCCACAGGAGCAGCAGTGAGCACCCCCTCTGGGTTTCCCCTGAGGGCCCCACAAGGATGATGCTTATAAAACCCAGCTTTAGCCCAGCCTCTCCCATCCAAGCACCCAGTGACCCATCCATCCATCCTTAGGAAATACTCCCCAAATAGCAGAACCCCACTTCATGAAAATGTTCTCTGTGCCGTTATTTATGGCAGCAGAAATTTGCAAACAACTAAAAAGAAACAGCAGTAGGGATATTTACACCACAAAGTAAATTAGGAAATTCCACTCAGTGGAATAAACCCTGGCTGATAACAACCATAACTCTGAAAATAATCTGCAACACAGGAAAAGACTAAGTGAAAAGGGATTGGAGCTTTGTAAAAATATGTCTCTTTCTGAATAAGGGATGCGGGGGGAGGTAGGGGAAAGAAGACAAAGTGTTGTGCTGGACTGGAGGGATTCTGGCAGAATGTTTCCCCTTCTCTCTCATCTCTTTTATTGCTAGCATAAAGCTGCGTGTGCAAAATACACAAATCAGGAGCGAAAAAGAAAGACTAGTTGTTGTTTTTTTTACTACAAAGGCATTCACTGGGAAGTTCTGATCCTTTCCTCCCTGTTAAAGCTGTTTCATGAGTCCAACATACACTCAAATGGGAAAAGGCTGTGCATTGTATGTGTGTGTATGTGGTGTATACATTGAATGTAAATGCGTATGCACGAAGATATTTGCATGCATGTACATTTCATGTATGTGCGCGCATGTACACACATATACATGTATGCATGTGTCCACATAAGCCCTCATGTAAGAGGCAATGTGTACATTGTGCATGCACATACATGTGTGTATGCCTATGTGCATATGTCTATGTGTGCGTTGTGTGTGCATGTGATGTCTAACGTCTCTGAGAGGCCAGCCCAGGTGAATCCCAGCCCTGCCTCAGCATAGAGACCACGGGCCTCCTTCTGCCTCCTCTCTCCCATCTCATCCCACAGACAGGAGAAGCTTCACCAGGCTGGTGTTCCCTGTTCCGAGTGTCTTACACAGATTGTCCCTGGCCTATTCTTAGTTCAGGCAGATTCTAGAAGAAGAAAATGAATTCCTCCCCTGCTCAGAAACAGCGAGTTCCTTCCAAGTAGTGTCACCACAGGGAGAAGCAAATGCTATAAAGCCTTATAAAATAACCAGACACTCCTGGACAGAATGGGTTGTTGTGGGGTTTTTTTCCTAAGGAAAAAAAAAAGTCAAGAATATCTGTGTTCAGCATGGTGCAGTACAAAGATTATGACCCCTGGAATAAGGGAGGTCTCGTCTTCGTCTCTTCTGGCTGTTGGACATTGAGCAAAATATTTAATCTCCTTGAGTATCTCTTCTGTAACTGCTTTCTCATCAGTGACTGGGGTGACGAACTTAATATTTGTGTCCCACCCCCAAATCCATACATTGAAACCCTACCCCAACTCTGATGTATGTGGAGGTGAGGCCTTTGGGAGGTAATCGGACTTTGATAAGGTCGTGAGGGTGGAGCCCCCATGACGGGATCCGTGCCCTCGTAAGAAGAGGAAGAGACGCCCGAGTTCACTCTCTCCGCCACGTGAGGACACAGTGAGAAGACAACCAGCTGCAAGCCATGAAGTGAGCGTGCTCCAGGAACCCATCAGCTGGTCCTTGGCCTTGGACTTCCCAGCCCCCAGAGTGCATGAACCAAACGTCCATTATTCAGGGCACTCAGTCTGGAGTGTTATAACAGCGGGAGCTAAGACAGTTGGGGATAACTATATCTGATTCTAAGGTTGATGGGAGGATAAAATGACATAATATACAAAAGCATTGACGTCTGTCTGTAGGTAGATGGTAGATGCTTAGTTAATATCCATCCCAAGTTGCTTCACATCTTGATACATTTCAAAATGCCTCTCCTTTCTTCTCACCTCCCTGTGCCATCCTCCTTCCTTCTAATATTTAATAAACGATGATAAGGAGGGAGAATCTAGAAATACGTGACCTGAACAGGCCCCTGTCTCCTGTTTCCATTCTATTGGCCGCATCTGTGGGGCTCAGGGACTGCTGAGCTCTGGTGGGGCCCTGGGCTCTGTGGCAATTACAAGTGTTTTCCCTGTGGGATAGAGCAAGGACCCAGAGACCAGCTTCAGGGAGTTCCAGGGTGAGGGCCGGGCATTTTATTTTTTTAATTAATTAATTATTAATTAATTAATTAAAAATGTTTTTAACATCTTAATTTAATTTTATTTTTTCAGTGTTCCAAGATTGTTTATGCACCACACCCACTGTTCCATGCAATACGTGCCCTCCTTAATACCCACCACCAGGCTCACCCATCCCTCCCGTCCCCCTCCCCTCCATAACCCTCAGTTTGTTTCTCAGAGTCCACAGTCTCTCATGGTTCATCTCCCCCTCCAATTTACCCCAATTCACTTTTCCTTTCCTTCTCCTAATGTCCTCCATTTATTCCTTATGCTCCACAAGTAAGTGAAACCATATGATAATTGACTTTCTCTGCTTGACTTATTTCACTCAGCATGATCTCCTCCAGTCCCTTTCATGTTGATACAAAAGTTGGGTATTCACCCTTTTTGATGGCTGAGTAATATTCCATTGTATATATGGACATATAATGTATTATTTGCTTCAGGGCTACAGGTCTGTGATTCATCAGTCTCACCCAATTCACAGCACTCACCATAGCACATACCCTCCCCAATGTCCATCACCCAGCCACCCCATCCCTCCCACTACCCTCCATTCAAGCAACCCTCAGTTTTTTTCCTGAGATTAAGAGTCTCTTATGGTTTGTCTCCCTCTCTGGTTTTGTCTTGTTTCCTTTTTCCTCCCTTCCCCTATAATCCTCTGTCTTGTTTCTCGGACTCCTTAGATCAATGAGATCATATAGTAATTGTCTTTCTCTGATTGACTTATTTCACTTAGCATAATAGCGTCTAGTTCCATCCATGTCATTGCAAATGGCAAGATTTCATTTTTTGATGGCTGCTTAATATTCCATTGCATATATGTACCACATCTTCTTTATCCATTCATCTATCAATGGACATCTAAACTCTTTCTATAGTTTGACTATTGTGGACATTGCTGCTATGAACATTGGGGTACATATGCCCATTTGGATCACTACATTTGTATCTTTAGGGTAAATACCCAGAAATGCGATTGCTGGGTCATAGGGTAGCTCTATTTTTGACTTTTTGAGGAACCTCCATACTTTTTTCCAGAATGGCTGTACCAGCTTGCATTCCCACCAACAGTGTAGGAGAGTTCCCCTTTCTCCACATCCTCGCCAACATCTGTCATTTCCTGACTTGTTAATTTGAGCCACTCTGACCGGTGTGAGGTGGTATCTCACTGTGGTTTTGATTTGTATTTCTCTGATGCTGAGTGATATTGTGCACTTTTTCATGTGTCTGTTGGTCATTTGGATGTCTTCTTTGGAGAAATGTCTGTTCATGTTGTCTGAGGGCCGGGAATTTTAAGATGCTCAGTGGGAAGAACTTGGCCCTCAGAGACATTGAGACTTTGGCAGGGGTAAAGGAGAGGCAAGCCTGAGTGGACCTAGTCCCATTGGCCATTAAGTGCTGAAGAATTCATGAAACAATGGGCTATTTCCCCCCGCCCTTGATGCCAAGGCAGCACAGGAAGACTTGTGGGTCGGGTGGCTCGTCCACCTGAGATCCTTAGCAGGGCCCTGCCCATTGGTCTGCCACCAGCTCTACTTTCTTACCTGCAATATTTCTGTTGCTTTGAGCATGTTAATAATCAAGTTAAACTGGAATCCTAAAGAAAGAACGATAACCATTCTTGAGGCTTTGGAGCCAGAGAAAGGGAGGTAAGTCAGAATACAGAAAGCAAATGTCTTTGGTGACAACTTGAATTTTAAGATAAAAGAGTAACATAAAATGATTCAGGAAATAGGATGATTAAGGCTCTCTGGTACTGAGATGTGTTGTTTCCGAGCTAAAAGAAATGATCAGGAGATGTTGGTCATGGTAGAGACCCAAGTTAGTGGTCTTGAGGGGCAAGTGTATGAGATAACTGAAATATCAGAACAAAATTATGGAGACTTGGAATCATGAGAGAAAACACAAGAGACTAAAAGTAGACACAGGGAGGTTAACACGTGAGCAACAGGACTTTCAGAAAAAGAGGTAGTTGGAGAAAAGAAGATGAACAAACAAACAGAAGACAATTTTTATGAGCCAAAGAAAAAAGTAGTTTGTGAATTGAAAGGGTTCACCAAGTTTCAGGCTAGACGAATAAGAAAAGACACAAAATTAGGTCTATCTTGCGGAAATCCCCAAACTCTAAACATAAAGAGAAGCTTTTACAAGCTTCCTGGCAGAAATAACAAATTACCTACAAAGGAGAAAGAATCTGATTGACATTGGACTTTTCCTCTACATTGACTAAAAGACTTGGAGATGGTGACAATCCACAGACAGCTGGGTGAAAATAACCAAGATACCAACTCCTAGATTCCACCAAAGGTGGAATCAGCAAGGGTATACTGCCAACGATATGCATTAAATGAAGAAGCTCGAAGAGGGAATTCAAGATGGGGAAGATAAGGAGCCAGGAAGCAATGGTGAGCAGTGCTGTGTCATAAAATATATTATATATAAATATGTGTGTGTAGCAAAATATAAATGAATGAGGTTAGGTTGTCTAGGGTCACGTAATATGTTTGTTCAATAAAGACTTTTGAAATAAAAAGGACCAGACTAGGCCACATGGTTCAAAACTGAAAGCATGTGTGTATTTATTTATTTTTTTATTTACTTATTTTTGAGAGAGAGAGCACGTGTGTGCAGGCAAGGGGAGAGGCAGAGGGAGAGGGAGGGAAGCAGAATCTTCACTGAGCACAGAGCCTGACTCAAGGCTTGATCTCACAACCCTGAAATCATGACATAAGCTGAAACCAAGAGTCAGATGCTCGACTGACTGAGCCATCCAGATGCTCCCAAACTGAAAATATATTAAACCATCGCAGTGAAAACTCAGAGTTGAGAGTAGTGGGGTCCGGGGGGTAAAAGTAAAAGTATCCTCAGTCTTATCCATGGTGGAAGGAGGAGGAGCAAAGAGGAAGAGGAAAGCATCTCCAGCAGCCGTCTTCCCAGACAAGGAAGAAGTGTAGACAACATAGAGCGTCTCGGTGGGGATGCAGTATGTCTGCAGTGGGGACAATCACAATTAACATCTCTGCTCAAAATATATTTTATTTCTAACAAAATATATCCCTGATGAAGACAGCCGACCAAAGGGAAGTAGGCACTGATGGAGTGGAAAACGCTAAAAGAGTTTCCAAATTAACCAAGGGAGAAGAGAAAATGAATAATAGCGTCTTGGTCATGTGACCCTAAACCAAGAAGACAGAGAAATGACACAGAGTGAAACAAATAATAAAAGTGAAACACATAGTAAGGAATAGAATAAAGTTAATCAGTATTTACACTAAATGTGAATGACTAGATTTCCCCCCCTCCTCAAAGGCAGAGACTTTCTATATTGGACTTAAAAGGAAAAATTTACATGGCCACAAATGTTTAAAATGAAGAGGTTGGCAGAGATGGATTGGTTACAAAGTAAAAATACAAGAATCAATAGGCTTTGTCTCTTCCAATAATAAACATAGAAATAGAAATGGAAATAGGGAGAAACATTTCATTTGTGTAACAATAAAAACTCCAAAATATTTAAATATAAATAAAATAAGAAAAGACAGGGTCTGTGTGAAGATCATTAGAAAAATCTCATTAAGGAATGTAAAACCAAGAGCCGATCAAAAGAAGGAACATAGTGGGTTAGAGAAAGAGATGTCTGATAAAAGTGTCAGTCCACCTAAAATAAGTAGGTAAGTGAAATAAAATTTTCATCAGAATTTCAAAGTCTTTTGGGGGGTAGGTTATTGAAAAACATCATATATAAAGTTATATGGAAAAACAAACACTAGATAGTTTTCCCTCCACACACACCAGATGGGTGTGGGTCTGGAAGGAGGCCATCCACCAGATACCCAAAATGTATGGAAGAAGAATGAATGATTCTCCTTACCTGACATGAGAATAGCTTGCAAAGCCATTGCAGCCAAGTCAGGCTGGTACTGGGTTAGGACGAGAGAGATAGATCAGTTAGACTGAATCATGCAGGACCCACTTAGTATGAGATAATATGGGGGCTCAGTTAGGGTGACAAAGTTGATTGTTGAAGAAATGAGGTTGCTTAACTGACTATCCATTTGGAAGGAAACAAGAGTGAGTTTTAGATCATACCGAAAGAGGTAGACGGATTACCGACTGTGTTAAAAAAAAGATAAAATTAAAACTTTGCAAGATAAGCTGTGTGTATAATCTGGGGATGGGAGAAACTTTCTGAACCTGGACTCTGTAAAAGAAAAGGTAGACATGTATGTGTCTATACAACTTTCAAACATATGTGACAAAAAGCTCTCATGAACAAAGTAACCTTACACATGGTAGATTTGGAAACAAAATTTGTGGCAGAGATGAGAGTCAACATATATACAATTTATACACGTGCTTTAAAATTTGACAAGATAAACAACACAATAGAAACAGGGCTGCTTAGGGACGCCTGGGTGGCTCAGTGTGTTAAAGCCTCTGTCTTCAGCTCAGGTCATCATCCCAGGGTCCTGGGATCGAGGCCCGCATCGGGCTCCCTGCTCAGCGGGGAGTCTGCTTCTCCTTCTGCCTGCTGCTTCCCCCTGCTTGTGCATTCTCTCTCTCTCTCTGACAAATAAATAAAATCTTTAAAAAAAAAGAAAAAGAAGGAAAGGAAGAGCGCTGCTTAAATAAAGAAGCAGTGTATACAGCAGCAAATCCAAATGGCCAAAGATTATATGGAAATTCACTAGCAGTCAAAAATATGCAAATCGAAGTTATGACGATGTATCACTCTATCCCCCAAAGCGCAGCAAAATTGAAGAGTGATAACAGTTGCAGGAGGGCATGTGGGAAAAAAGGCTCTCTTCTCTATCGTGGGTGGAAGTGTGAATCATTAACAACCTTCCAGGAAAGCCATCTGCCAACATCTGTGAAAATTAAAAATTCATACAAACCTTGCCTTAGCGATCCCATTCCTGGGACTATAGCCCACAAAAATGAAGCCACTACACAGTAGCTCATGTGGACCAAGGTGTCTGTTGCTGCATTAGTCTGGGGGGCGGGTGAAACCAACTGGAATTAAGTAGGTGCCTTTTTCCCTGTAATCGGTCAGCTACACAGTCCTAATACTCATAAAATCAGGTAACACTGTGCACTGATGTTGGGGGCCAGCCTTGGCCTGTGTCTTTCTCTGGGACATTCGTCCTTTGTAAGGGGTGGCAGAGACGGAGGGAGAGCATCTCTGGAACCAGGGCTCCTCCCCAGGGAAGCTGGGTGGGTGTTAGCTCGGGGTCTCTGGGCCGGCATGGTCTTACAAGCGAGGCTGAGGGTTGGACTCTGTCTGTAGGTTCGAGTCCCTACATCCTTGTGATGGGAGGGAGGGATGAAGTAAGGAAGGGCTGGACACAGGGAGGCCACATGCCCTGGCGTTTTGTTCTCTGCTTTCCAAGCCAGTCCTAACTGGCAGCCCTGGACCACAACGGCCCACAGCCAATCCTTACATACAGCTGTGTAGTGTGTGTCTGCGTGTGTGTTTTCCTGAGGACACGGTTACTGTTTTCATTGGGGTCTCAGAAGTGTGTAGCCCCAAAATGTTAAGAATCACTATGTTAAGGTAACATTTTTTTCTTTGGAAAAATTAATCCACAGTCATGGGTTCATGACCCGCCCTGTGTTGGGAAGCTCTTCCCCAACATTAGCGGCTTTCTGTTAAACAGAGGACTCTGGGGTCCCCCCATGCATGGTCCAGTTCTGGTGTGGNCGGTCCAGTTGTGGTGTGGGAGCAGCCTGCCTGATAACGTGGCAGTGCCCACTCTAAGAAGCAGCTGGAAGCTGTCTTAGCCCCCTCCTGGGGATTTGCAGACCTGTTTTCTTTGCTTTTTTTTTAAATTGTATTTAAATTCAATTAATTAACATATAGTGTATTATTAGTTTCAGAGGTAGAGGTCAGGGATTCATCGGGTGCTTAGAACAGTCCGTGCTCATCACATCACGTGCCCTCCTTGATGTCCATCACCCGGTCACCCCATCCCCCCACCCCCGTGCCCCCCCAGCAATCCTTGGTTTGTTCGCTATGATTGAGAGTCTCTCATAGTTTGTCTCCCTCTCTGGTTTCATCTTGCTTTTTTTCTCTTCCTTCCCCTATGATCCTCCATTTTGTTTCTTACATTCTGCATGTGAGTGAAATCATATGATAATTGTCTTTCTCTGATTGATTTATTTCACTTAGCGTAATACCCTCTAGTTCTATCCACGACGTTGCAAGTGGTAAGATTGCATTCTTTCTGATGGCTGAGTAGTATTCCATTGTATATATACCACATCTTCTTTATTCGTTCATCTGTCAATGGGCATCTGGGCTCTTTCCATAGTATGGCTACTGTGGACATTGCTGCTATGAACATTGGGGTATAGGCGCCCCTTCAGATATCACTATGTTTGGATCTTTGGGGTAAATACCCAGTAGTGCGATTGCTGGGTCATAGGGTAGCTCTATTTTCAACGTTTTGAGGAACCTCCACACTGTTTTCCAGAGCTGCTGCACCAGCTTGCATTCCCACCAACAGTGCAGGAGGCTTCCCCTTTCTCCGCATCCTCGCCAACATCTGTCGTTTCCCGACTTGTTCATTTTAGCCATTCTGACNCGGGTAGCTCTATTTTCAACGTTTTGAGGAACCTCCACACTGTTTTCCAGAGCGGCTGCACCAGCGTGCATTCCCACCAACAGTGCAGGAGGCTTCCCCTTTCTCCGCATCCTCACCAACATCTGTCGTTTCCCGACTTGTTCATTTTAGCCATTCTGACCGGTGTGAGGTGGTACCTCATTGTTGTCTGATCTGTATTTACCTGATGTCGAGGGATGTTCAGCATGCAGACTGGTTTTCAAACTTCAGATGTACAGGGCTCCCTGAGGGCTGATCAACACGTGCCCATTCAGGCCCTTCTCACCGAGAGTCTGGGTCAGGACGTCAGGGGCGAGTCTCGAGTGTTTACCTTGTTAGCTAGCACCCCAGGAGGTGCTCATGAAGAAGGTCTGCAGACCAGGTACTGAGAGACAGTGCCCCCAAATCTAGGTGGACACCCCAAGAGCCTCTCGTTCCAGACGGTCTTGTAGCCTGAGGCTAGACTCGGAGTTCTCCTGAGGTGCTCGCTGTAAATAACAACAGCGTGCACGCCCACGTTCACGGTGCCGCTGCTCACAACAGCCACGAGCTAGAAGCAACCCAACGTCCATGGACAGGTGANCAGACGGTCTTGTAGCCTGAGGCTAGACTCGGAGTTCTCCTGAGGTGCTCGCTGTAAATAACAACAGCGTGCACGCCCACATTCACGGTGCCGCTGCTCACAACAGCCACGAGCTAGAAGCAACCCAACGTCCATGGACAGGTGAATGGCCAAGTAAAATGTGTATATTTTACATATATTCTGACACAGGCTACATCAGAGATGAACTCTGAGGACGTTTTCTGAGTAGAAGGAACTAGATAAAAAAGGACAGCGATGACAGGAGTCCCCCAACACGACAGACCAGGAGAAGCAAACTCCTAGAGGCGGAAAGTAGGCTGGGGGTTCAGGGCCTGGGGACGGGGAGTGGGGAGCTGAACGGGGACCGAGCTGCATCTGGGCGAGATAAGAACGTGTGAAGAACATGTGGACAGTGTGTATGTACACAGCATTTCTGAGCTGTGCACTTCGCTATGGTTAGGATGGCGAATTTTATGTTATGTGGGTTCTTTTTTTTTTTTTAAACGAAGTTTAAAACAATAAAATGCCAATGCTGTTTACTGAGCATTGACTCTGTGCTTGACACTGACCAGTGCATGGGTGATTGCTCTCATCTTTATAGAAAACCAGACTGGGGCCATTAATCCCATCAGTTCACAGGTAAGGGCACGCTGGTGTTCTGAAATGTTTAAAACAGCATCTCACTTGACCCTCAGAAACTATTCATCCATTCTGCACACATGAGAGAAATGTCCACACTGTCCTGGATGCAGCTTTAAGTAGGAGTGAACAAGGGGACCCCGGGGTCGCTGCCCTCATGCCTTAGGCTGTACGCAGGGATAGGAGTCAGGGCACAGAGTGAGGACAGGACGGTCTGTGCCCTGGGTGACAGTCTGATGTCACCGCGGCCACCCCTGTCTTTCGAGCGAGGGGCCACCGTTCAGCTCACTGTAACCCACATCCCCTCTCCCATCCTCGGCGTCCACCGCCCTGCGGTGGGGCAGGACCAATGCTGTCCCTGCGGCTGCGGGTGCCCCGGGGGTAGGGGGGCAGGGGTGGGTGGGCAGGCTTTCATCCCAGGGGACCGGACTGGGGTGCCTGCTGAAAAAGGCATTCCGACTTCTCCTCCCTCCAGACCTGGGGAGAAAGAAAATGTGCAAAATGAGCTGCTTCCCTCCCTCCTAAATACCAAATAGGTTTGCAGTTAAATGGTTAAATATCGCAAACGTGGGTAAAAGCCCAGGAACGATGTGACGCAGGACTCACAGGGATTTGGGGCTGCCTCCTTCGGAGGAGGGTGGAGAAGGGCGGCTGGTGGGGAGGGGGAGGGGGGTGGGACGCCTGGCCTGGGGGAGCACTGTCCCTCCAGCCCAGGAAGCCTCCTCCTGCCAGGCTCCCTCCCCAGCAGCTTGGGAAGGGGTGTCCGCAGGGGGATTTCTGGTTTGGTTTCATTCCACTTCGGGGTTTCTCCCTCTCTTTTCTGCGGTTCCTGATCCCATGGTCCCCTCCTTCCACACACACCAGCTGTCACCTGCTGCGTGTCCTTCCAAGCATGTATTTCCCCGTGTGTCTCTGGGAAATCCTATAGCATCGTTCGGGGACTATGTGTCTCATTGATAAGATGGATAGTAGATTAGATGCCACTTCCTTCGCGTCTGTTACCCACGTTTGGGTGAGAAATCAAGCTGACAGCTCTGAGGTTGTCTACACGGCGTGTCCCTTTCCACCACCCCACCCGCCCATGGGGGTGACCCAGGCTGCTTTCAGTCCTTTGCTGCTGTGTAAATTACTGTGCAACGAACATCTTTGACTATTGTCTCCTTGGGCAGCGGTGAGAATGTCTCTGGGGCTGGAAGCTGAAGGGGGAGTCGCTGCTCATTGAGCATGAACACACCCCAGGATGGACACCTTCAGGTGGCTGCTCGGTAGACCGGCTTCTCCAAGTCCACGTGCATCGGCACCGCACAGGAGACCCCACTCTGCTCTCATCCAGGTTCGCACTTGCATGACCCAGCGACATTCTCACTGTGCCCCTCTGCGGAAGGCAGGGGGTTCATGTTTCCTTGAATACTGAATGTTAACTGTCTGGTCTAGAGTTGGCTCCTTCATCCTTTGTGCCATCTTAGGAGGTTGTGGCGGAACACTGAGTTAATGCCTATAAATTCTTACACGATGCTTGGCATAGAGTAAATGCTGGATTAAGGTCAGCTAAGCAAAGTCAGTCGAGTGTTTTAGCTTGAAGACATCCAGTGATGGGGAGCTCACTATGAAGGTACCATTTACCCAAAGTCAGAGAGCAGTGGGTGGTGGAGTCACGTTCAAATCCGGGAGGCCTGCTTTTCAAGGGCATGCCTGGCCTTTTGCTCTGATGGAAGAGACAGAAGTCAGTGGGTAGGGTTCTGATACATGACAACTCCTGACACCCCACATCTGGCCACACAGGAGCACAGTTCCCTGGGAATTTCAGCCCAGGGGCCACGGATGATTGGCATGGGGCCAGAAGGACAGTGTGGGTCTGGGGTTTGGTAGCAAGGGACACTTGCCAAGGGAGAGACAGAGACAGAAAGAGGCAGAAAAAGAAACAGAGAAACAGAGAGACAGAAATAGAGACACACAGAGACAGAGACAGAGAAAGAGACATGTGGAGACAAAGAGCAGAGAGACAGAGAAAGGCAGAGAGAGATACAGAGAATGACACAGAGAGCTGGAGACAGAGAGGCAGACAAAGAGAGACAGACAGGCAAAGGGGGGGGGAGAGGGACAGACAGACAGACACCTAGGGAGAACAGAAAGAATGTAAAGAAGTTTCCTCGCTGCTCCCCTGAGACGGGTCGTCTCTTGGTTCCCAAGTGTCCCTATCCATCTACCCCTGCACCCAATTCCACCCCCATCCCGCCTTTTAATTTATTTACTTATTGTAGAGAAAGAGAGAGCACAAGGGGGAGGGGCAGAGGGAGAAGGAGAAAGAATCTCAAACAGACTCTGAGCTGAGCACAGAGTCCAGCGTGGGGCTCAACCTCATGACCCCGAGATTGCGACCTTGAGCTGAAATCAAGAGTTGGATGCTTGACCGACCGTGCCAACCAGACGCCCCTAACCCCCCCCTTTCTTCAGTTCTGCCAGCACGGGTGAGTTTCAGTCCTTGCAAATAGATGCACCTTGATTGAGACCGATGGGTGGGAGGGACCCAGGACCCCTACTTCTCATTCTATCCTCTAGCAGTTACTAAAAAAAAAAAGAAAAAAAGAAAGTACTGTCCAGTTGACATCCTGAGTAGCTGTTCTATCAACATGACTGGATTATTCCAGTGAAAACTCAGAGGCGGTGCACACACCCAACCATCGGAGGCTGCAGAGCCAAGCTATTACCACGGCAGAAAGGGGTGCAGTCCCTTAAGATGATAAAGATACTGATGACGCAGACAAGAAGAGACCTGCCTGTCAATGAAAGAGTTAAGTGGAAAAAAATGGAGGAAGCAGGAAGTGATATTGACTACAAAAACATCCAACAAGGCCAACATGTTGATAATGATCGGCAGAGGCCCAGGAGAGATATCACTGTTGTTTTGGTAAGATAACGGAATTTTATATTTTTGTGTAATGCTGATGCACAAAGCAGATATGAAATCATATTATCTGGGCCAATATTAAAATGTGCTTCTAAAGCATTTCCTGATAAAACACCTTGGACGTGGAATACACGGCGTGCCTTGATAACGCCCTCCACGGGGTCTGCACCACCAGGCAGGATGGCTGGTGGAGAAGAGCCAGGTGCCTGGAGCCAGGGAGATGGGAGGTGAGCGCAGGCTCCACGGCTGAGTCTGCCTGAGATCGTTGTCGTCACCTGCCCTTGGTCCATCTCAGCCTGGTGGCTGATGGACTCACGGCGCCCAGCTGATTTCTCTCGTCTTCCTCATGCATTGTTCCTTAATCAGACGGAGCTCGAGCGGCCAATGCTGAACTTGCATTTCTGCACAGCTGTCATGTTTCCTGCAGGGAGCTGGCCACGGGGATGTGAAGGGGAGTAAAGTACGGGTTCGGGGGTTTCAGCTGTGAGCGACAGACCTGGTCGGACTTAGCAACCCGGAGCACAGTGTCATCGCAGTGCCGTTGGTCCCCTGTCTGTCTTCCGGCAAGCTCCAGGCTGGGTCCTCATGGACGATGGTCTTCCTCAGGGTCAAGGAACCCCGGGGCCGGTGTTCTTCCTCACTCATGGCCCATGGGGGGAAGGACAGGAAAGGCACAGAGACAGAGACAGAGAGAAGTCTTTCCTGCCACTCTACAGGCAGAGCTCTGGTGTTCTTCTGACTGGATCAGATCTCTTGCCTGTGCCGGACCCAGCGACCGTCTCCACAGCAATGCCACCTGCTGATTGGCTTAGTCCTGGGGTCTTGACCGTCACCACTGATGAGGATGTGGTGACTTCAGTAGCTTGGACTAATACAAGCCCATCCTCAGCCCTGGGTCCGTTTCTCAGCGTTCCTTCTGTTCCACTGGGGCGATGGAGTGGGGAGATCCTGGGCCACCAGTGCCCATCGCACAGGCGCTCTGTCCTCGGGACCCACAGCTTAAGGGAGGGAGCTAGCCGGCCACCTGGTACAGGAGCCAGAGGAGGAATACATGGGGCTCCCCTCTGGGGTGCAGAGGAATGATGGGGGGCTCAGCCTGGGATCTGAAAGACGCCTGGGGGCCCGCAGCTGACTGGGGCCGGGCGGGGTGGAGAGCCATTCCCGACCGGGAAGGGGCAGAGGCAAAGGTACAGAGGTTGGAAACGGTCATACTATGTGTGCCTAGCTGAGCGCTCCGGCGGGGCTGGAGAAAACGACCTGGGCTAGAGTGGTGAATCGCATGGAAGGCAAGCCTGGAGCGCAGGATGTCGGGACCTTGGTGCCCTGTCATTCTGGAGAAGCAGCTGGGACCCAGCAGGTGAGGGGAGCAGAGCGTGGTGGTCTCTGGCGGTAACCACGTCCGACCAGACGGCCCCCTTACAAACCACACTTAACTCTGGAGCTGGAGGTCTGCATGGACCGTTGAGGCAGGGGTCTCCGAAGGGTGGGAGAAGGCCCGTCTCCCTCGGCGTTTTTGTCCTTCCTGGGGCGGCTCTTACACCCCCACAGGGGAGCCTGTCTGCGGGCTCCGGGGAGCCGGGGCACCGGGCCGGGACTCACGGGGGCGCTTCTGCAACCCCGACGCCTTGCCGGGCAGCACGTGCCTCCACGGCGGGGAAGTGGCTCCAGTGAGCAATGTGTGCGTGCAGAGGTGGCGCCCAGAGCATCCACTGGAGGGATGAGGAATAGAATCCATCCTTGTCCCGCGTTTGGGGTTCGGGGATGGGGAGCTGCTTGTAAAGGAACGGTGAGTCATGATATTTGCTTCCGCCTTTTGATCGGACTAAATAGAGCACAGTCTTGATTCAGACCCGGGAGCCCGCCTGCTGCAAGGGCTCACTCATCCTGTGCTTTGTGGGCCATTGAATTGTAGCAGCGACTCAGGGACGCAGTGTCCTCGCTTTCCTGCTAGTGTCTGTGGCCTCAAGTTTCGGGGTTTTCCTTCTCTCTTGGCCTATCTCCTTTCCTTTCCCCTCTCTCCCCTTCCCTTTCCCCTCTCTCCCCTTCCCTTTCCCCTCTCTCCCCTTCCCTTTCCCCTCTCTCCCCTTCCCTTTC